>JANDJT010000131.1:17269806-17282549 GCA_024331685.1 Stegophilus panzeri | reverse complement strand
GCTTGTATTTTCTCATTTGTAAGTCGCTTTGGATAAAAGCGTCTGCTAAATGAATAAATGTAAATGTAAATGTAAACTGGTTAAATTTCCCAAAATATACACAAACTACTAGTTTATTTTAAACCACCACAACCCTAACCAGGAAGTTACTAAGGATAAATGAACAGAACGCTGTAAACACATCGTACAATACCCCATATTAATGTTAATGAATGTGTTTCTTCGTATCTGACCTCTCGCCTTGCACTGACAAGCTTCATATCTAACTGCACACCTGCATGAAAGTAAAAATCTCCTACTGAGGCAACTTTTTTTGTTGATCTCATTCCTTCTAGACTAGCAGTTGAGACCTCTAGTCTCAACCATATGCTTTGTGACCCTTTTTGGGAAGCATTCCAAAAAATATATCCAGTAATGCATCTTCTTCTTACATTATCTGTTCATTTCAGAATGACGTATTCATATTTGGTCACATTCATGGTGTGTACAGTACAGCTTTGGGAGCTGTCCGTGGTTCTGAGGAGTAAAAAGCAGTGTTAGCATTACATTAAGAGTTCACACTTAGCAAGTGACAAGTTGCTTGTGTTGCTCGTAGTTTGTCTTATGAGGGTGTGCACTGTGCAGCATTTTATTCCAATGTGAAACAATAATAACGTTCCTAGTAAATCCTTCTAAAGCTAACTAGTGAAGTTAAATAATGCACTGATTGGTGTGAAATCATTGATGTTTCATGCTAGACTACTACTGTATAATAAATCAAATAAAAGAGACAAGAAAAATGAGTTCAAATTCCAAACTGTAAGCCTTCAACAAAAGAGGATACATCTTACTTATAAATCACTTTAAATAAAGGGGAAAAAACTACTAAAAGAAAATTAAACATTCCTTGACCTCGTCTCTGTCTCATTGTGGTGTTCAGGTGCCTGCTAATGAATACATCACTCCAAATCCAGTTTCACTGTCAGAGGCCTTTTTTTCCCCCTTTTTTTTTTCTTGGTACAGAGCAGCAGCTTCAGTCATTATATTATGAAAGTGAACTTTTGGCTTTTTGAACATTTACAGATACTCAGAATCAGCACGCTAAGAGCAGGTTCACTAAAGCCAAGACCCTTCAGAGGCGTTCAGCAAGATGATCTTATGACCCTTTTACTAAGTGCAAAATACATTCGTCTGACTAGAAATACTGTAACATTAATATTGCCTGGGATTGATATAAAAATAATTCTATGTAGGTGGGCTTGGAGACTCGGAGCTGACTTTCAAACATCACGGTTTATTATCTTAACTGTCAGAGAGAGAGAGAGAGAGAGAGAGAGAGAGAGAGAGAGAGAGAGAAAGAGAGGGAGAGAGAGAGGGATAGAGAGAGAGAGAGAGAAAGAGAGGGAGAAGACTCAGAGCTGACTTTCAAACATCACGGTTTATTATCTTAACTGTCGGGGGGAGCGCGAGAGAGAGAAAGAGAGGGAGAGAGAGAGAGAGAGGGAGGGGGGGGAGAGAGAGAGAGAAAGTGAGAGTAGTTATCCTTGTTATTAATTGTTATAACCACGTTGTAATAGGATTCTTGCTCTGATGTATTTAGGTTGGTGTATCGTTTAACCCAAAAATGCAACTTTTTGGTCCTTTTAAAAAAATTTATTTAATGCAGTGCTACAGTATATTTTGCTACACACATCTCTCCCATCAGATTGGTATAAAGGGGCTGTATTCAGAGTCAGTGAATTAAATCTAAATGTTATGTGAATCTTTATGAAGGGAAAGTTACTCATATTCAGAGTTGAGTTCCGCATGTTCTTAAGTCTATTTTCTGGGCTTCCTATACATTATTATTAAAATGACCTGTAGGTAGTTTAAGGTTTACGATTACCAGATATTTCTTGAGTAGAGATGTCTGAGACACTTGTATTCAAGCCCGAAAAACCACTTCAATGAAATTGCATTACACTGAGGTCTGAACAAACCCCATATGGCACGGCAGTGTCTCTCTGGCCGTCCTAGGACTTAAATTCCCAACTCCCTTCTTGTCACTTTAAACAAAATCGTACACTACCCACATTCACTTTTGATTGTTTGGCAGACACTTTTATTCAAAGCTCAGACGTGACACCCAGAACAATATAAACACAGAGCTTTTAAATTAACGGCGCCAACAGAGATGTAAGCGCGACCCTGTGAAGAGAAACAAGTGCACAGTCGTGATCGCAAGCCCAAGACAATAGAAAAGACAGTGCCAAACTTCAATTATGAGAGTCGGTGCTACAAAACACTCAGACACTCTCATATATACATGCGCATCTACTCAAACACGTCCTGAAAATGATTTTTTTAATCTCGGCTGGCTTACAGCCCAGGTTCGTGTTGGAATATTTAATATTTCAGACATTGACACTCCGGTGAGTAAACAAGAACAACAACAACAAAGAGAGGTTATAAGCCTAGAGGAACAATTAATGTGTAATTTCATAGCGCTGCCCTTTTAAAAGCCAAAGCCCCAGTGGAGAAACAATGAAAGCAGGCTAATTATATTACATGACTGCTGTTCAGTTGTAATCATCTCCTAACTCAGAGTAACAAAGTTGGCAATAGTTAAGAGAGTCTTTGTAGCCCTAGGATCAAACCCAAACTCTGGGCTGATGCGATGATCAGTTACCTCCCCAAACATGGCGCCCATCCTTTTTTAGTTTATACAACATTGCTGATAAATTCTCTATTCTGATTGGTCAGAATGTTTGTTTATTTTCTTGAACAGCAGCTCTGATGAGAGTTCCAGCAAATCTCAGGTTTACTCATATTAATGTACTTCTTCTAATGTTAGCGTTTCTATGGTAACACTCTGTAGAACGCCTGGTAGGTGTGTCAAGAAATGAGGACACTGGAGTCACGCTTTGGAGAGCATGACTTGGCTGTAATATTTTAGGTTTTCTCCCATTTGTTAAATAGGTTAGAATATATATCAGCCAGTCAATAAATGTTAATGTTCATGAATTTCTGATTGAGGGGGCATAGTGGCTTACTGGTTAAAACGTTTGTCTCACACCTCTGGGGTTTGGGGTTCGAATCCTGCCTCCACCCTGTGTGTGCGGAGTTGGCATGTTCTCCCTTGCTTTGGGGGTTTCCTTTGGGTACTGCAGTTTCCTCCTCCGGTCCAAAGACATTCGCTGTAAGCTGACTGGCATTTCTAAATTGTCCGTAGTGTGTGAGCGATTGTGCCCTGTGATGGGTTAGCACCTCGTCCAGGGTGTCTTATAACCCGAGTTCCCTGGGATAGTCTCCAGGCTCCACTGTGACCCTGTGTTCATTGATTTGCTCACCTTTCTAGATGTTTCACAGTCGTGGTCTGGCTGCCTTATATAGAGTTATATATATCTTATATATATCCAGTTATTATTGCCCCCAGTGGTCAAAAATGGGAACAAAAATGGGAACTGCAACAAGCGCAAATAGATCCATTGAGCCACGAATCATGCTGACCCATGCTCTCTGTGCACATTTCCAGTGAAGAAGGAGCAGCAGACGTTAGAGTTAATGACAGGGTTGCCAGGTCTGTGGTTTATACAGTAGTTGGTTTAAGAATAATCTGTGGCCACCACGATCTTTTTGTTATTGCATTCATCCATCCATTTTCCATACTACTTATCCTAGACAGGGTCATGGGGGGAACCTAAAGCCTATCCCAGGGAGCTCAATTCACAAGGAAGGGGACACCCTGCATGGTGGGCCAACCCATTGGAGGGCGCAATAGCACACACATTCACACACCATGGGCAATTCGGAAACGGGAATCTTTGGATTAAGGGAGGAAACCGGAGTACCCTGAGGAAACCAACTATCCTTTCTACCTCACTTTCTATTTTTCCATTGCTTGTATACTCCATACTCCTCCCTTTATGTTAGTGAATGTTATCTTTCTTACATTCACTCACATTCTTCTCTGTCCATCTTCTCTCTGCTTCTGTCTTTTTACAGTTCTTTCTTTTTCTGTCTTTCTCTCCATCTTTTTTTTGCTTTGTTTCTCTTCATACATCTCTCAGGTTCTCTTTACTGCAACACTTGCTTTTGTTCTCTCCATGTTCATCTTCCTTGCATTCTTAGTCACTTTCTTTCTCTCGCTCTCTTTTTCTACATCCTGCCATTTCAATCGTTCTCTCTCTCTCTCTCTCTCTCTCTCTCTGCTTCTTTCTCTCCTTTCAATTTTCCACTCGTTGCTCTATGCTTCTGCTTCTCTCTCTCCTCATATGTTTTCCTTTCTTCTCTAGGTACGTCTCACCTTTCCCCTTATCATGAATCTCTCTCTCTCTCTCTCTCTCTCTCACACACACTCTCTGTCTCAGTAAGGTGACATGCTCTTTCATCCTTCTCCACTTCATCTCTCTTCGTCCGTCCCCTCAGTGGAGCTTTATTATATCCAGTGTTCTGCATAACCGGTGAATAATGAGACTCGCACTACTCCGTGGTAATCCTTTGAGCTCGTACCTACACATAAATCTGGAGGATGATTACACATTAGAGCGACGGGTACACTAAGGTGCTATTTTTATCTGGAACACCTACCATACAGGTGTACATTTACTGACAGCGGCCCATCTGTGCACATTGTGTCCAACCCCTTAACATGATATATTAATAGAATGGGATCGCCACAGGTCTTTTTAATCACAGCATGGTGCCCGGAAATGGGCTGGTATTGCATCCAGGGTGTATTCGCAGCTTGTTCCCAGATCCTACTGCGACCCTGACCAGGATAAAGTGCTTACTGGAGATGAATGAATGATTCTCTACACATTCTCATAATTGACATGGTAGTTTTTAGTTCTAGGAACATTAATACCTATGGTTTCCATAAAGGTTTTGTCAAACTTGAAGCACTCTGGAAGAAATGTTGTGAAAACATTTTGAAGCAAACCATTATTAAAGACTTTTTTTATTTTAAATTTTTTGGAAAATTACAGCCTGTTGAATATTTACTTAATGTTCTAATACGTGCACGGATATGACAAACTGGACAATAAGTGTAGGAACAAACTAAGTGGACAATATTTCATTCTAAAAGCGCAAAGGACAAATACAGCCGGGTCCATAAGTATTTGGACAGTGAATCAATTTTGGCAATTTTGCTTCTGTACACCACCACAACGGATTGGACATGAAGCAATCGAGATGTGATTGATGTGTAGACTTTCAGCTTTGCTTCAAGGGGTTTAACAAAAATATTGCATTTTTGCAGTTTAGGACAGCCATTTTTTTACAGTGTCACAGGCTCAAAAGTAAATGGACAAACCAACATAATTACAAATATAAGGAGTGTTTTTAATACTTGGATGCAAATCTGTGATCATCCACTTCAGTTGTCTTCTTCTGCAGAAAGTCTACTAACTAGCTTGTTTTAAGGACATTCAACAACAATAAACGGATGAAAAGAACGGTGTGTCGTTCTTTAATTAAAACGAAGATTAAAAGAATAAAATACTTCTGTGTATAAAATACTTATGCTGTTAGTGGAAAGTAATCAACTTCAGGGTAGTAACAGTAACTGTGCTTCACACCCATCCGTCGTCGATTATTTTACTATAACAACACGCCCACAAGTGCATTATTCCTCACTTATTTTCTTACTATTGTTCTCCAAGTAGTAGTGTGTGACTGGGATTTTGTTTTTAAACTAATAAAAGTCTTTGGGAAAGAAAACGTTCTCGAGGCTGGCTAGCAAACAGATTCCGATCACGTACCACGAAAACTTTCAACTTGATTAAACAGCCTTAGCTGCATCTTTATTACAGCAAATATTATTTATTCATCTTCGGAATGTTAGTTATTACTTATTTATCTCTCTAATCACATAATGGCTGAGTGTGGGCTTTTAACACTCACAGAGCATCGCGGTGCTATTTACGTTTTTAAGCAGCTCAATAAAGACATTCAGTTTGAGTGGTTCAGCTTCAGTGATCTCATTTAAAAGTTTTAGATGCAATAAATCAGAAGTACACTTCGGGTTTTAGTTTTTCAAGAGGTTAGTTCAGAACATTTACGCTTTAGAGCAGAAAAACTGTAAGTATGCAAATTCATCCCTTAAACGAGTACACTTAAACTGCATAAGAATGCTTAGAGATGACTATATTGGTGTGTGTGTGTGTATATATATATATATATACAATGAACTATTACAGCATTTCCCACACTGGCCTACTTCCCAGAGCCATTATTAAATCCCCTGGAAGTGAAAATTATTATTTTTTTTTAAATGACTTTTTTTTTTTCTGTGTAATTAAAATGATATTAAATTACATTACGGGCCACTTAAAAATGAACTCGAAGGCTGAATTTGTCCGAAGGGCTTCAAGCTTACCGTTGCTGCCTAGGAAACCAAATTAGGGCCACCACTGTGTGTATAATGCTAATTAACAACTATAATTTTTTAATTTATTGCTAGCCATATGTACAATTCTGGGCAATTTAACAGACTAAATGAAAGCTAGTGGTCACCAATCATCATGCCGTAATTTGCATAATGCTAATTAACGTTTTCTTTATTCATTCATCTTGAGTAATTGGTGAGGTGAGGTTGTGGTGCATATCCCGGGACCACTGGATGTGAGGTTGGAATAGACCTTGGAGAGGATGCCAGTCCTTTCCATCGCAGGGAACTTGTATACATTCATATCAAGGGCCAATTTAGTGCTGGTAATGGGAAGAAACCAGATAACTCAGCGGACAAGCAGCGTAGCATTTAGTGACAAGGCAGGACACAAGTATGTGAATTTAATAAGGCTTTTCAGAATCAAAAGAATTTTTTGACTCCCAAAACACAGGGAGGAAAGATAAATAGATCAGAATTTCAGCTTTCATTTCCTCTGGAGCATGGCGCCTTTTCTTTGAACCCACCAGATTTTTGGGGGTGATCAAAAATATTGGAACGTGTGACTGATAGGTGTTTCTTGCTGACCAGGTATGCCTTGTTAAATTGATTGTCTAAATGAATTAATAGCTCAGAATGTGTACTCTTGGTTTGAGCCCTAGGTTTCACCTGCGAAGACTGCGTTTGTTGTTAAAAAGGATAAACTAACATGAAGACCAGAGAGCTGTCTATGGGGGAAAAAACAAGCCATTTTGAAGCTGAGTAAAGAGAGAAAATCTATCAGAGCCATTGCACAAGCAATGGGTGTAGCCAATACATCAATTTGGAATGTCCTGAAAAAGAAAGAAACCACTGGTGTATTACCAAGCAGACATGGAACAGGTCAGCCAAGGAAAACAGCAGCAGTTGATGACAGAAACATTTCAGCTCCTGAAGAGGAGACTGACGGGAGAAACCCCTCAAAAATAACAACGTCTGAAAGAAGCTGCAGTACAAGCCTGGAAAAGCAACACAAAATTAAAATGCAACAGATTGGTGAGGTCAATGAGTCCTGTTTTATGCAAGAAAGGAATAAGAAGCCAAATATTAAGTGTTATTTACTTTCATTTATTTTAAGACGATCTGTTCCTATACTTTTGCTGACCTACAAATTGGGCGGTCTGCCTCCAAAGGTGCCATATTTTAAGTTGTTTAACGCATCTAGATGTACAGTGTCTTCCATTAATATTGGCACCCTTGGTAAATATGAGCAAAGAACACTGTGAAATTTTGTCTTTATTGTTTAACCTTTTGATCTTTTTTTGTGAGTTTTTTTTTAACAAAAGATCGAAAGGCAAATTTTCACAGACTTCTTTACTCATATTTACCAAGGGTGCCAATATTAGTTGAGGACACTGTAAATCAGATGAAATGAAAGTTGAAATTCTGCTGTATTGTCTCATATTCATCTTTTGATCTCAAACCCAAATGTCTTCAATGTATCGCAAAAAAAAATAGAATTGACCTTGCTGTTCCAATACTTTCAGAGGGAACTGTAGATACACATAAAAAAGGCTTGCACTTATCAACAATAATGCTTGATAAGGCTTCACAATGTACAATAACACAAACCAGAACTAACACAGAACAGGTGAACACAATCAGGTAACAAACTAGAGACAGGATCGGGTGGAGACAGGATTAGAACAGAAACAAAGGTACGTAGCATAATAAAGAAAAGCACATGATGAATAATTAATACGTGGCGCAAAAATACTGCCTGACACACTGAAGGGGAATTCACAACACTCGTGTGGAGAACAGGGAATTCCACACCAACAGTTAAGCTCAGGATTGAACCAGGGACCCTTGAGCTGTGAGGCACCCTCTTTCCTTTATTCATCTAATCGTTATTAGAATTTCCTCTATAAGGTTATCTGTTTCAGCTGTCACACACTGACATGCAGTGTCAAGGGGTGTGTGATTAATTTGATGTGTAGATGTGTAAATAATTGGATTACGTGCTGTGTACCCTGCTCCTGCTATGTTCTTAATCCATGAAAAATCACCTACGCTGTCTTGAGGCCATAACTACAATGATCACTAGCTTAATGGTATGCCGTGATCGATGTGATTGTCTTGATCTCCCCAATCTAATTCCCCCTTCTTAACAAAGGCAATCAAGGCTTTCCTGCACCCCCCTTCCCCACCCAGTCCCACTTTTATTTTTTTGGTGCTGTTCTGAAGGGATGCACAATTATCTGCACTCTCCATGGACTAATTACTGATGTGCAGACAGCTGAAATAAGTAGAAGAAGCAATACTGTCTTGTAAGTCCCGTCAACGCTTCTGTAAAGGCCGCTGGAGACGGATCGGTCAACAGCAGGAGAGGAATGATTCGCGGATGTTTTTAGAACAAAGTTTGGCTTGCTGTCCAAATAATTGATTTGTCGGAGGTTTTCTCATGTCCACCACTTCTCTTCTCTCAAGTGAATAATATAATATTTTGGGAGCAGCCATCTTGGCTATGCACAATTAAGTTTTTCTTAATGGCGTTTGAAGTAGAACAGCGGTAATGAAAATTCAGCACCAGCCAACAAATCATCAGCAGTAATGCTAAGCATATAACATATTTCATATAAACATTGTGGCAGAGGGGGTGTGGTCGAACATCGACTGAGGCAGCTGGAATGCTGAACCAGCAAGTAATGCATGATTGTTCTCATCGGTTTGTTATTACTGGTAGCCTACAGTATTTATATGTGTTTTTTCCTCCCAGTATGAACCATGAGAAAGAGAAACGGAGCTGGCAGAGTCTGCTCACAGCACACATGAAACATGAACTCGGATGTGTTGAAGCTCTGAACTGTTTGGCCTGTGATTGGTTTCTTTCTCTTTATTTTTGCGGTGTCTAGGTCATCTATCCGGGTTTTGGCACCACTCTAGAACAATGCATGTGTGTTTTATAAAGAAGGACTCAGGCGGCACGCATATATTTGCAGAGCGTTCTGTTTTGTCTTTTATTTTCACCAAGGGCTTTTCAATGCATGTTCTCATCAAATTAAATACAAAAAAGAAACCAGTCACAGCCCAAACTATTTGCTGCTTCATATACATAAGTATGCACACAGTACCTGCTGGTTCGACCACAGCTGATGCTCAACCACAAGCATCCATACCACTTATCCTATGCAGGGTCACGGGGAAGCCTGGAGCCTATCACAGGAAACTCAGCACAAGGTGGGGGGACACCCTGGACGGGGTGCCAAACCATCCTAGGGCACAATCGTGCATGCATTCACACACTACGGACAATTTGGAAATGCCAATCAGCCTACAGCCTACTGGGGGAGAAAACCAGAGGAAACCCCCAAAGCACAGGGAGAACATGCAAATTCCACGCACCCAGGGCAGAGGCGGGATTCAAACTCCCAACCCCAGAGGTGCCATGGTCTTAAAGCGCACCTATTATGGTTTTGAAACGTGCCTAATTTTGTTTTAGAGGTCTCATACAATAAATTTACATGCATCCGAGGTCAAAAAACACTTTAACGTGCTCATAATTTAAGCTGCAGCATTACCTTTTTTTCCCCAGGTGTCACAAACGACTCGTTAAGTGATCCATTCTGAATGATTCATTCTAAACTCCTCCTTTCAGAAATCATACTCTGCTCTGATTGGTCAGATGTCCCAGTCTGTTGTGTTTGGTCTACCGCTGTCAGCGTGTTTCAAAAAGGATACGCCCACTACCGTAACGAGTTTCATCTCCGTCTGTCCGCGAGCAGCCGATGAACACCAGAGGCGGGGCTTTTTGTTACAAACCTATGTAGGTCTGGATTTACTAACGACTCGATTCAGCTGTTCAGAATCGATTCTTTCTTTTGGGGGTCAATAACTCCGTTTGTCGTGTGCTTGGATTTTTGAAACTTTGCAGAATTTTTACATTCACAAACAGCTCTATAACACGCTACATGAAAGGCAATATTTGAAAAACCATAATAGGTGCACTTGAAGAAGAACCAGCCCTAGTCCTTTCAGAGTTTCTACATACAACAAAATGTCATAGTAAAGAGGTCTCATTTCTCATAAAACCTATGGAGAATAAATAGAGAATAGCATGTATGTTTATGGTTCTTAATGAAACCTGATAGCAATAAATGCTTGGTAAACGTATTAGTAGAAAGCTTACCGCAATGAAAACATTTGTTTCTGTGTTTGTTTGTGGTGGCTTGTGATGGTGGCATCAGAGCAGTGTTGTTCTTTGTGCAGGCAAAAAATGTTGTCAGTGGAGATTACAGTAATCCCATGTTTAATCAAATATTTAAGCAGATTTGGTGTATTTCCTGACTTTGCAGCTACTACGTTAAGAATTTCTTTGCACCGGGATCTATTTTTTAAAAATGAATTATACCAGATTTTAGACCTCGCTCTCCATGCATCAAGAAGCCAGTCAGAGTCCGAAGTCATTTGACATTTGGTTTGCGCATTCTATGAAGCCAAGATCCATACATCATTATAACTCTGATTATAATGCTTTGTAAGTTGGTAAAGACTCTTGGTAAGCATTTTCATAACTTCTAATAATTGTACATACAGGTGTAATAATGTGCTGTAACAATTCCTTGATAAAGAATAATCACTTTGTAGTGCCACTATTTATTATAATGCTATGTACTCTATTGTGCAGCCTTTAGAATTAATAATAACCTGTGAATAATTATAAAGCAACTGT
Organism: Stegophilus panzeri; assembly: GCA_024331685.1. Lineage (NCBI taxonomy): Eukaryota > Metazoa > Chordata > Actinopteri > Siluriformes > Trichomycteridae > Stegophilus > Stegophilus panzeri. The sequence goes on along the minus strand of JANDJT010000131.1, from coordinate 17,271,489 downwards.
AATAATAAGTTACAAAGGAAGGTTACCTATAGAATAGCATTATGTCTTTACGAGGCATTATTAGAGTTTATTAAAAAATGTTTGCAAGGAATTATTACCAACTTACAAAGAATTATAGGTTATAATGAATTAGGAACATGGGCATCATAGAATTTTTTTCTTAAGCACAGAATATTTGAGAATGTTCTACTCGGCAGTAGAATGAACTATGAATCCTATGTATATCCTATGAATTTCACGTTAATAGGGTTCGATTTGGTCTGCATATACAGAAAGGGGCTTATTTTGAAGCAGGAAATGTACATAATTAGCTAAGTTTTATACATGCTACTAGATCATTCAAATGGATCGGTATTCACAGTATCATGTACAAATTCTACAGTAGAAAATGTGAACTTCTTGGCTACTACCATGTCTTATTCGATCCTCAGTAAACTGGACAATGTAGCTCATGCGAGTTCAAACTTGGGGTGACAAAAGTGGTTCTTTGCCCCCCCGGCTGTGCAGCTTCACAATGATAGGCACACAACCATTATTTATTGCAGTATGGTGCTCACTTGCCCCACTAAGTTCACACTGTTGTTCACTCTTCTTCTGCCTGACCTTTAACCTCGGCCTACGTGTCCACTTATTAGTACACAGCCAGGGACCGGGGCTGCAAAGGTTTTCCTGTTGCTTCATCGATTTCCTGGATATAATGAAGCTCAAACCATTGCAGACTGGCTCTGTGGAGAAGAAGCAAACCACTGTGTAGCTGTCAGGATTGAACTTCTTAAATGCATTACAAAACAAAGCTTATCATAAGAGATTTCACTCTCACAAACATTAATAATATCTAATAATATCTTATAATACAAACATAACTAATATCGGCACCCTTGGTATCATGCAAGAAAAATGGGCTTAAGTTCAAGTTTAGAATCATTGCGTAACACGCTCACATACAAATTATCACATTGCATACACAAATTAGCACATTTTTTTGAGATCCTAGTAAATCCGGGCCTGTGAGTCCATATTACCTGCAAATGTCTGTATCAATCCACTAGATAGTTCTAAAGCTGCACTATGGCTGAATACGATCAAATAAATTTGATTAATGTAGTGAGATTTTCACGCTTTATTTTCAGTGACAGTTAGAACGTTCACAAAGTTTTTTTATAGCCAGTGAGAGTTCATCATGTGCTGCTGCATTCCTGCTACAGGCTGAAATAAAGCTCACAAGCTGTTGAGATTATGGGCTTTTTACTCTAATAAATTTGTAAAGACAAAAATGTTTTTCCAGTAATATTTTTTTGCAGCCGAATCCCAGGTGGTGTTTTATGGCGCATATACTGCATTAATCCTTGGTATAAAAGCAAAGAAGGCTGTGAAACATTGTCTTTATTGTTTAACCTTTTGGTCTTTTGTTAAAAAGATTCACAAAATGACTCTTCTCTCATGGATATCAAACAATTGCAAATACAACACAGGTTTATCCATAAAAAATATAGATATCTTTGTTAAATATAGGTGTGTAACACTTTATTGGCACCCCTATGAATTCATATGAGAAAAATATATTTGAAGTATATTCCCATTGATATTTTACATTTATTTTAGTACTCCTGGGTGACTAGGAACAGGAAATTGTTCAACCATGACTTCCTGTTTCACAGGGGTATAAATATGAGGTAACACATA
>JANDJT010000131.1:17257769-17269706 GCA_024331685.1 Stegophilus panzeri | reverse complement strand
ATAGGAGAAGACTCAGAGCTGTTATCTTGGCAAAGGGAGGTAGCACAAAGTATTGACTAAAAGGGTGCCAATAATTGGAGCACACCTATATTTAACAAAGATTTTTTTTTTTTTTTTTTGATAAACCTGTGTTGTGTTTGCAATTGTTTGATATCCATGAGAGCAGAGTATTTCTGTGATTTTTTTTAAACAAAATATCAAAAGGTTAAATAATAAAGACAATTTTTCACAGCATTCTATGCTCATATTTACAAAGGGTGCCAATATTAGTGGAGGGCATTGTATATGAACGTCAAAATGGCGACTTTCACAGCAACCTCTTCCTTGATAGACATGCTGCAATAAAATGCCCCAAACCCCTGTGTATATTTGATAGAATAATTGCTTTAATTGTCTTTAAACTGTCACATCTGTTATTGAGTAATTATTGAGTTGTTTGGACAAGTTCTTCTGCAGGTGTTTCTTCTGTTGTTTGTCTGGAGCTCTTATATCAAGGATACTGGATCCTCCTTAACTTATCCAATGTCCTTCTATAACCTATTTTGGATAAAGAAATGGAAATGGTCTGTTTCTTCAGAAGTTAAGATGGGATTAAAACTGCAGTAGTATGGATTCGCCAAATTCGCCAGAGTCATTGGAGGTATGAATGCTTCAATACCAATGAATCAAAAGCTCGTCAAATATTGAAAAGGTCTGAGGGTTAGCTAGATGAGAAAATATGGCTAGATACCTATCTAATGTACTAATGTAATCTGCCTCATCTTTACAACAGAAAGGCCTGGGCATTCAGTGGCTCAATATTCTGAATATAAGCAAATTTGCAGTAAGTGAATATGGAAGTGGAATGAAACCAGGCTACCCAAGAGAATTAGCTAGCTAACTTAAATATTAAAAAAAAACTTCCATAGAAGGTGTTGCTTATAGCAAATGAACAAATATTTGATGGGTATGTTTCTGAGTTTGCACGTTATTATTCTTTTTTTTTTTAAGTCAGTTTTTAAGGAATGTTGTTGCAAGAATTCCAGACATTTGAGTTGTTATCATTGGCTAGTCACCAACCGAAACTCTCCTTGATATTTGTATACGATCAAGAGCACATCTGGATTTTTATATCTGAACTGTTCTTGGTGCTTGTGTTCTTTAGCATTGATATTAAACTTGAACAGTAACAGAATGTCAAGAGTGAACATAAAAACAAACAGGAATACAAATTAAAAACGCAAAATCTTATTTTCATCCTCGCCTTTCATGCTGTTACATAACTAACACCTCATCGTTCCTGTCCTTGCTGAGAATGCTGGGCTTCCACTGAAACAATAAAATTGAAAATGAATTAAAAAAGTAATATAATGTATCACGGCTGAGCCTTGCATAGGGAAATCTTTGGTTTCGAGCTCCATTTTGAGGCTGCTGTAATGTATTGTATACTGTATATATTCAGGGAAAATCTGCCACTTCTTTATAACAGAAAAGCCTGGACCTTCAACGACTCGGTGTTCTGAATATAAGCGAATTTGCAGTAAGTGAATATAAAAGCTGAATGAGAACAGCTGAGCTCTAGAGAATTACAGAAAGCAATCCAAGGCCAAATTTGGGCTTCTTACTCATAAATGCCACTTTAAGACATTTAAGGCTTCCTGTTCACTACTTATCACTGTTCTGGAGGCCATCTTTAGATTATACAACAATATAAATGTAATAAATGTGATTTTAACATCTCTAATATAACTAATCTTTGTATTGATGTATCTTTACTGTAAACAGTAAGAGCCCCAAATCTCTGATGGCTGCTTTGTGTACACTAGTAGTGATAATAAGAGGTAGAGAGGCAGTACAAATCACAGTTAGATTTAACCAAGCATTTAAGTGAAATCAAGCCACACATACAGTACTGTAAATACCCAAATAAATAAGTACATGTTGCATTTTTAGCATTGTTAATTACTAGCAGTAATTTAAAACTGGGACGTTTTAACTCAAACAGAACAAACCGGTTCAATAGTTTTAATTGTTGTTTAATATATAATTCATCATAAGAGTACCCTTTGAAATTATAAATGTGGTTATTGATCCTTATTGATTGCATTATGAAGCCTTCAAAAGGCAAAATATCACGTGTCATCTGTAACTGTTATTTTAGTGTTTTGTTTGGTTTTTAATATTAATGACCACCCCCATTTTATCACACACTTTCACACCAAAGCACTGTGGAATTCTTGAATCTAATTGAACAGGTGGTGTTGATGAATTTCCTGTAGCAGCGGCTCTGACAATAGTGCCGGCTGTAATTCAAATCACAGGTTTATATTAAACCGTAAGTTCTAATATGTTAGAACAAAATATATATATAGTCTTTGATATGGTGAAGTTTTCTGGATGGATATGCTTATTTAAAATTTATAGAAGGAGTCTCCAGTGTCAGCGAGTACATTTTCCACCATGGTAAAATCTTCCAGAGAGAGGCCTTTCCGGTTTCTCTGTAACACGTATTATTCACTTTATAACTTCTCTAACATAAGTGATAGCAGGAACTAACTTGGTCCACAGACGTTCGACAATCTTGCATGTAACTATAAACTAATTAGACGTACATTCTTGTGTCAAACTGGCAAATTGCAGTTGTTTAAAAGGAATAAAACTCTCAGGACACGGTTTTATTGGAAAATAATCAACTTTTGAGTAACTTCAGAACATATTCTTAAGGACAAATCGTGTGATTTATGATGTAAAAAGTCATCATTATGTTATAATAGTGCAATTTAATCCCTTGTATGTGTGGTTGTCTCTTCTGTATACTTATGAAACGAATTGTATAATTTAGTTTATAATTATAATTAAACCGTTACTTTCTTCTCATTCAGTTCAGAGTGAAAATTCAAGGACATTAGAAGCTTATCTGAGACATCAGTTAAGCTGTCTGTCCCTTTATTTCTCAAAAAAAAAGAAAAAAAAGAAAAGAATTTAGGCACTTTCTTTGTGTTTGGGTTAATTACTGTTCTTAACCCTAGCCTGGTTTTGGCGTTTTTATATAGGAATTAAATGATGATCAGATGGTTTTCTGAACCCTATTTTCCAGAGTTGAGCGAGTTCCTCAGTTTGCAGGAACAGATTTTGCAGGCTCTAATCATTTTTTGATCCAAAGAAAATTATACTAATAATGAGAAACCAGAGGCAACTGGAAATACATACATACATACATACATAGAGTTGTTTCTTTATGATGGTATATTAAATATTCTTGGTTATATAAGGAATAAAACACTCCTGTTATTGGGAAATAATTCATGATTATTGGATGTACGGATTCTTTTCCTATAAACGGAACATAACGAACTGTTTTATTCCTCTTATACTACAGCGATTTGCCTAGAAATATTTTTTTTTGTGTATTAATAAAGGACTAGTCACACTTTGAACTATTTAGAGATACATTTAATGCTGTGGAACATCTGTGAGACTAGTTACTGTCATTACTTATGTAATAGTAGCTACATATAAAGTTATTCCCTTTCCAGGCTTTTTTAAAAATAAGTCCTGAAGAATTTCCAATGGTGGAAAACCTACTGATTGTTACAAATCTCTGACACTGTAGGCTCCTTGCGTAAATGTTAATTAAACGTCTCCTTACAGAAAACTTCACTAATAATTATTAACAATTATGCTGTATGTTTTTCCTCACATTTTTAAAAATCTGTTTATTATTAGGCTTATATTATGTAGTTTGGCATACAAGTTCCTGTGAAAGAGTTGTTCCTATAGAAATACACATAATATTCTACACGTGTATATATTATTTGGAATCAGCAGTGTGAACATCAGCAGTTCTGCAAGAACTGTAAGTACTCTCTCCAGTGACAGTGTTAACAGTGTTAAAGTCAAATCTGATGGAGCTTCAGTAAAGTGCTGCAGTGTGCCAAATTGAGCAACCGCAAGCACCGAGGAATTTCATTAAAGATGCTCTTATTCATTCCTATGAAGTGTTCCTCAGAGCCGCATCCCGAGACGTCCTCCCTCTCTTTCATTCTGATTCGACGTGTATTGTGTCTCTGTCTTTTTATCATAGGTTTGTTGCACAATTCCATGCTTTTTCTATATTTCCCTGGTTTATTTTTGATCACCTGTACCCCTGGGTATTCTCAGACCCAGTGTGCAAAGCCACCTCTGTGAGTTGGGGTCCCTGCTTATCAATATTTTATTCCTTTGGGCTGTAAGTATTTTGTCAGACCTAGTGGGCTAGATTTTCTAGCCAGCCAAACATCAAGCTAGAGACTTTTCATGATAGATAGTGAAGAGCTGGACAAAAGTGTGTGCTTTTTTTTTTTTTATCAAGGTCTGGACTGAATCACATATAAACTTGTAAACTACTAAAAGTATGTCAAATTGTAGAACGGCCAAAAAGACACTGTAGGGCCCCTGAGTAAGGGCATTAATCTCTGAACTGCTTAGTTCTATTCTTTGTCTGGCTTTTCCAGTTAATATTTTGTGTTTTGGGAATGCAGTGTTGGCAAGAACGATGATATGTTGGTAATGTAATGTAATGTGTTGGTGAGAATAGTGGTGTGTTGGGAATGTGATGTTGGTGAGAATGGATGTGTGCTAGAAATGTAGTGTTCTGTAGTGAGAAGTTGGTGTGTTAGGAATGTGGTGTTGGTGAGAATGGCTGTGGGTTAAGAATGTAGTGTTGGGTGGTGAGAATTGCGTCTTTGTAATGCAGTGTTGGTGAGAATGGTGGTTTGTTGGGATTATAGTGTTGGTGAGAATGGTTGTGTGTTTAGAATGCAGTGTTGGTGTGAATGATGGTGTGTTGGGAGTGCAGTGTTGAGTGGTGAGAATTCTTGCGTGTTAGGAATGCATTGCAGACATTGAGAATGGTGGTTTGTTGTGACTGTACTGTAGTGTTGGGTTTTGGGAATGGTTGTGTGTTAGGCAATGCAGGCTGGAGAGAATAGTGGTGTGTTGGGAGTGTACTGTTGGTGAGTGGTTGTATTTTGGAGAATTTAGTGTTGGGTCGTGGGAATTGTTTTGTGTTGGGAGTAGAGGGCTGGTGCTAAGAAAGGTGGTGTGTTGGGAATGTAGTGTAGTCAGTGTCCCCCAACCCCACCCCTCTTTTCTTCTCCTACATTGAAGTCTTTCTCTTACTTTCTCAGTGATGTGAGCAGGATTGGCTGGGAGTAGATTTCATATGCAGTAGGGTGATTGATACACTGTTGTATCCAACACTCTTGTTAAAGATACCTGATTATGCACTTTTGTGACAAACAGGAAGTCAATGATTTTATCTGCATACTGAATTCATGCCTGTGCATGTTTCTGCAGGACTACAAGCTCCCCTGTTATATTTACAGCCTGTTGTTACTGCCCTATATTAATGTTAATGTTAATCATTGTTGTTTTGCTGGGTAATGACTAAAAGCTTTTCAAAAGCTTGTGTGAAAAGGTGGATACTGTACATTAATCAGCGCCCATCCCCAATGAGGCCACTAATAGAAATGTCCTGCTCTCTGTAAGACCCCAGATCATAGTTACTGTTTACCTGACTCTTGTCTTACAGTACGTAAGCCAGTGTTTCGCACCATTCAAAAGGCTTCAAGTTGAAGCCAGAGAAGTTATTAAAGCTTAATTTTAAACTTGTAAGATTTTATATTTTTTATGTTTTAATAAGATTTAAGCCGGTCTTTTATGCATAAATGGTCACTGCTTGGCCTCTGATGAAACCATCAGTATGAAAATCGCCTTGCTGCTACAGGAGCCATGCATGCTGATTGCAACATGGTCCGTGTTTCATAATTGGCTTTGTTAGGCTCTTGCTGGCCTCAGGGATCTTGATCTTCCATGCTTTGTTGGTTGTCTAATAAACTGGAAGCTAGACTTTCTTGCTTTAATGCCTGATTTTTATATGTCAAATAAACCATTCCTGCATCTCTTTGGCTATTTTTCCAGAATACTATAGACGGAGACATTGAATGCTTTTGAATGGCTGGTGATCGAGTACCGATGGGGTACATTTTACTGGCTCTTGATGAGCGTAGCTGTGGGATTTTTTCGATTAGCTTTTGATAATGACTTAGCCAGGGGAGGTTTTTAATTGGCTTGTGATGATAGCATAGCTGTGGAATGATACCCATGGTGTCAATAGAGAGGACACATCCCAGACTTGAGATCAGAGGATGCTGAGTCATATTGGGTCCTCTATTACAAATGTCTTGAGTGGCTAGTATTACTCTTTGTGAAGGGTTTTTAAGCTTTGTATTTTTAATTGAGTGCTAGAGGAATGCTCAGAGTAGAGTTGTAAGAGCCAAGGTTATAGGTTAGTTAAGTGTACACGGATGAGAAATTCTTCGGTCTGGATTGAGGTTGGAAGTTCATTCCACCTCTGATGGACAGTCATTTTGAAGGTTCTGGAAAGGGACCTCATGTCTCACTACCAGGTGAGTAAGCACTACTAGGCGTCAGCTGTTAACTGTTCGCAGATTGCTTGAAGGAACATAAACCTCAAGGAGAGTGTTGAGGTAGGGGGGTACTGTTCCAGACAAGGTCTTGTACAGGAAGTCAGTGGAGTGAGATGAAGAGGGGTGTGACATGTGTCCTTTTGGGGTTCTTTGAAAACAAGGCATGCTGCTGCATTCTGAATCCTCTGACGGGGTTTAATATATTATATTACTGGTATGATGTTCCTGAAGTGCCAGCTCGGTACATAGTAAAACTCCACCCACTTCCAGAAAAGAAAAAAAAAATCTCTCATCCCGTGTCCCAAGAAAAAAAAAAATCAGATTGAATCAGAAAGAGTTAGTCATTTTATTGCACATGCATTGTCTTGCCTCTGTGATAATTAGCAAAGATAAGACAAAGTAACAAAGTAAGACAGAAGGAGTCTGTGTAATTGCATCATGGTGAGGGAAAAAAATCTGAGACTGGTGCATCATGTTTCCCCTACAAAGCGCAAAACTGTCTTTTTCACACACACAGCAGCAGGAGAGCTGCAGAACGACACAACGGGAAACGCATCACTGTTAAAGATTAACACATCTCAACCCAAGTGCTATCACACTTTTTTATATAGAAGTGCTTCCATCCAAAAAAGACAGTGATGTCTTGTTTACTTGCTGCTCGTCTTTACAGCTTTGAGTCAAAGGCGAAGCTAACGCCAGATTCCAAACACGCTCAAGTATTATTAAGCTGCGATACTCCAGTGAAATCAGGCCTGGGAAACTGAAAGCTGATCCTACTCTGGTGTGTAACTATATCATCGGGATTTCATTATGAAATTTGACATTTTAGTATGGAATAAAACAGGTTTGCTGTCTTGTTCTGATGACGGAGACCCGGGGCCGGAAACATTCACGAAACATTCTTAAGAATAACGTTTTTCTTAACTGCCATGTTGTTCTTATTTTCTAACTTAAGAAAAAAAAGTTACGAATATTTTGTATTTCCAAAAATTCATCTAAAGAATGTTCTTTTTTTTTCCTTCTTAAAATTGTTCCTAAGACAAAACATACGAAAAATTCAATTTCTTAAAAAGATTGTTCTTAAAAATCATCCTAAATAACTTCTGAAAGTTAGGATAACTGCCAACTTGTCATAGATTTCCAAAGAGTAAGATTTTTTTAATGAATTTATTGGGTTTTTGAAATATTAAACATGACGAAATTCTAGAACTTATAACGTATAATAATAACTAAATAACTACTACAAAATTTTACTTATAATACTTGGCTTATTGGTTTCCAAATTCCAGCAAGTAAATTCTCCTATGACGGGTAATGTTGTTAAATGAACACATTTCATGCCCTTTACATTTGAATAAATGATCGGCTACTTTAAAAAAAAAAAAAAAAAAAAAGGATAATAAAAATTTGACAGTACTGAATTTGTTGTAGCTATTACACTACTGTCATGTTCTTAAGAAAATATTTAAGAACTTCTCAAGAATTTTTCAAGAACTGCCCTTAGGAACATTCTTACGAACTTCTCAGTTCATAAGAACTTCCTTAACTTCTTTATTAAGAAGATTCTTGTGAATCCGTCCCCTGGAGTTCTTTAGATTGGCCTGTTATGATGATTTTAATCTTCGTCCAGTTATCATTACCATTAACATTGTGTAAAGTGTTTCAAAAGATTTGATACTTTATCGTACACCTCTTTTTTTTTTTTTTTTTTTTTCAGTCAAAATCTTTGTGGCCAAAATTCTGGTCGAATGCGAAGTCTAATTAGCTAAGTCCAATATACATGAATACATTTTATTTAACACACTTAAAATATTCTTCATTTAACTTCAGTGAATTTGTTCATTTCTTTTCAGCTGATTGTTGATTTACAGTATTTCATGTCCCACCTGAAAAAAAAGTTCCTTAGCTTTCAGGCTACTAGGAAGCTACAATTATAATGCTGTGTTTCTTAGCTACTAATATCTATAGGCCTATACCTTTATAATCCCAAACCACTATCGGTTTCCACAAGCTTTCTGATGACTGCTATTTTTTATTTTTTAACATTTTTTTTTTTTACAGTGAATGCTCCCTCAATGATTTACGCCTCTGTCTGGTACTTCATGCATACTGTATGCACTTTGCTCTTTTACAGTAATTGCTGCCTGCGAGTGAAAACCAGCATCCACTCACAAAGTGGCCAGGCGCATATGCTTTTAATAGCAGGTGTAAATGCAAGGATGTGAACATTGTATGTGTGTAATGCTGAGCTTCATGTGTAAAAGGGGCCTTAGAGATATTGCAGTGTGTAATTCAACCTCTTTGTCTTGCTTTTTAAAAAGCAATATGTACAGCAGCACTACTACAAGGGCTAAGCGATGTGAAGTCGATTGTAAACGGATCAGCTGCTAATAAAGACTGAGGCTTTGAACAGAAACAACACAGAGGCAGAGAAAATTAGGCTTCGTGTAATTATGGCTTCTCTCGCTTTTCTTAAGCCGTGCTTTTGTGGCGTTCACTGTAACTGGCAATTTTTCTCTTGCTTTTTCAGCACAGATTTTTCCCTTCTCTCCCTCACTTACATGTAGTTGATCAGCTAAGATTTGTTTGGTTGTCTTGTTCATTTTTGCACTAAGGCATTGAGGCTAATGTAGCTATCAAGGAAAGGGAAATTACAGCTTCTAATTCTTGGACATGTTCTAAATAAGGGAAAAAAAACATGGTAAGGTAAATTACGAAAAAAAAAAAAAGAAGAAAAAAAAGAAAGAAAAACGCTTATGATAGGTAAAGTCAGTCCTTTTACAAATTGCTTGTCTAACGTCTTAAGTAAAGCCGTGAAATATTTCTACATGGCCGATATGTGCTGCGGCTGTTTGCGTGCATCTTTTCTGACAGGACAGGAGAGCAAACACTGTTTGTAATCACTTTCTAAATCTCATCACATGTCTTTGCACTGGGAGAGGAAACTAGAGTACATGGAGGAAACTGGAAGACAGTGTTAACTTGTACCATAGAAGTCCACTCTTATAATATGGTGCTCCTAAGCAAAAAAAAACAAACAAACCCAACATTTGGCAGGTTTTTTTTTTAACAAGTAAAAGTGTTACCAGATATCAACATTTTTGAGAATGAATTCAACTTAAAAGTCTTCCCAAATTTCTTCTTTCTCATTCACTGGTTGTTGTACATACAGTAACACCACCACGTACGTACATGTGTGAGCTGTTCATTTATCCTCAACCTTAAACCAAATCTTTACCAATAAACGTTACACTGTTCAGACTCCCAGCTGTGTCACACTAAGATGACTCAGTTGAAGTAAGGGTCACCATGACAAGATCATTCCTCCCTAGCTGTATAAAAACACCAAGGTTGAATTGTTGAAGCTGACAGCTCACTGGAGCCTTTTTTTTTCCCGGGCCATGTAAGACTAGCTGCCACCTCGTGTTAAAGCACCGAGATCCAGATAAGGACCAGGCGAGTTCCTTTCAACCGGTGGACATGTCAGGAAGAGAAAGATGGAATTTCGATAGAAATTATTAATGTTAGGCCCTTTGGAGATCGTGTCAAGACTTTCCTGTGGCATCATAACATCAAAAAAACATGTCATCCATGACAAAAACTATAAGTAGAGAGTCACTGACCTTACGGGAACGTGATACTAAAAACTTTTGTATGATTGAAAACTTGAATGATTATATTCAACAAGTGAGGAATAAAATTAAACACGGTTATATGAAAATAATCAACAATGGGGTGGGGTGATGTGGCCCGAGTTACTGTGAATATCAGTTGATTATTTTCCTATAACTGTACATCCTGAAGTGTTTTAAGGTGCAAATGTACTTCACTTTCCCCATGCATGCACACAGATGCTACACTATGTAACTCTGGAGATTTAAAAGCGGTGTCCACTAGATAGCACGTAAGAACCAAAACATCTCAGTCCATCCGGAAAATGACGAGCTCTGTTTCTCTTTAAAAAGTTCTGCTGTTGTTGTGATTGCCATCATGATCTGCATCTTAAATCAAAAGCCCACACTGTACATATTTTTATTTTTTTTTACTAACCTAGAAAAATCCACAAGACGGGTAATCAAAACAGACTTTTTGCTACGTTTAAAAGGAAATTCAAACACTAACTGTAATAGGAAAACCGTTTATTGATAGTACTCAATTACGATCTAGGGTATTACATAAATATGCGATTTGAGACACGTCGGTACTTTGTTTAGTCAGTTGCAGACACAGTATCCCATGGTGATATACTGCTTCCACTATTTATGTTGGCATTGCACCACAAAGATGTTTCACATTAATTTCTGAGAACGTGCCCAAGCGATGTGCCAAAAGCTTGCCGGATGCATGTGGCAGCCATCTTGAATATGCGCAGTTTAATTTATTTTATTTTTTTATTAAAGAACAACATATATCATACGTTTTATCAGTTTGTAGTTATGTTTAATATTGTGGAACATCCGCAAAACAAATTATCACTTATATTATCGCAGCTATAAACACTTGGACTCCCACCAGCCGTTCTTTTAACTCTATCTTGACGTTAGGCTAGACAAAAAGTCATGTTACTAAGAAAACACGAAAGCTCGAATTCCTCCCATGTTGGAAAACTTAAATTTACAGTTTTATCTCTGACTGTTACACTGGAGACTCCTTCCAAAATTCAAAATAAACATCTCTCTTAGTTTCATAATAATTAGGCTTAAGGCTTATTCACTACCAAAAACAAAAAATATGTTCCTCCATTTTAGTTACATTTATTGCCACTTCATTGTAAGTATGATTTTAGTTTCCTCGAATCACCCAGATTGAGTGTCTCCACCGCTGTATTGTACATAGATCTCTCTGTTGTTCAGTATTCCACGTCATTCAAGCTGTCTACACTGTAGGTGTTCATTTAAGCTTTATTACTGTTTTTGTGAGTCACTCTACTTCTTGTAGAGTGCAGAAAACGAAAATCTGCTGGGGGTTTTTTTCCGGGGTTGTGCATCATCGGAAGAATCCAAACTGAAAGTGAATTGTGAGAGCTGCATTGTGTCACGGCGGATGAATCCACCGCGAGTGCTCTCAACGTGACTGACTGTGTGGAGGGTCCTCCCGTTGTAGCATGTGCACTAAGTTTTGACACGCTCGCTGTTTAGCGTGCTACATCACAATGAAACATCTAAGTGGAGAAGGTTTATCAACCTCTATGTTGAAGTCTTGCTTCATTTCATATAAATCATTACACCTACTTTCTAATTTCTGAGTGATAAAAAGATAAAAGAACTGTAAACACATCTAGCTTTCATACTAATCAGGCCAACCTGATGATAATTAGATCAAATGTTATATTTATGTAAAGGATTTTGGGTAGAAAAATAAAAGAAACCAAAAGCTACCTTTGGTAGTGTAATAAGTTGGATGCAAAAAACTATATTTCAATTCAATTCAATTCAATTTTATTTGTATAGCGCTTTTTACAATAGACATTGTCTCAAAGCAGCTTTAC
>JANDJT010000131.1:17242592-17257669 GCA_024331685.1 Stegophilus panzeri | reverse complement strand
TATCCCAACTGAGCAAGCCACTGAGTGGCGACGGTGGCAAGGAAAAACTCCCTAAGATGTTAAGTGGAAGAAACCTTAAGAGGAACCAGACTCAGAAGGGAACCCGTCCTCATCTGGGTAACAACAGGTACTGTGAAAAAGTTCATTATGGATTTATATGAAGTATGTTTGGCCTTAGAAGCAGCTGTAGTCCCAGCAATCTGGAACTGGAGTAGATGAGAGCTCCATCCAGAGGTAGGACATCCGAAACGGATGTGCATACTGTATATAAACACATCAAGCTCACATGCTAATTAGGTCAAAGCAGTGCACAGAATTTTGTTGAAAACCTTCTGACACAAATTTCCAGCATCAGAAGAAGACATGTTTACATTTTTTTTCCCCATAAATTATCGTTCTTGGGTTCTGTAAACACACTGTAAACACATCAGGATTTCGTGCTAATTAGAGCAAAATGATGACCGACACATTACTGGTGGTGTTATTCTTTTAAAAAAAAAATGTTTTTTGTTACACAGAATTCTAGGTAAATGCAGCAGAAGTCATTGTTAGTCACATTAGAATCTTATAAACAAATATGCTAACAAGTGTTAAAACATGAAAGAGGCAAACTGCTAGTATGATATCAAGCCACAGCTCACAACCAAAATCAGGTCAAGGCTGCCACTCAAGCACAGGATTCTGGCTATAAAAACATGAATAAATTGACTTTATGCTGAATCACTCTCAGCTATCATGCTAAGATGCTAACAGGTTCTACTGAGTTCACTGTTAGCATCTTAAAAAATTGACAGATACACAACTATTAGGACATGATACTGTAGATACAATATACAGCATCATATAAAAAGATTTCTTCTTTTTAATTCTGTTTACGTCAAAGCTGTCACTCAAACACAGCTAAAGACAGAGACGTGTGACTTTTCAGGATGTCAAGAAACACTCAAACGTTTTGTATTCTTCTCCACCGTGACAGAGATGCGTCAGCTGTCCGCATCTGACTTTTTTTTTTTTCTTTTTAATTTTCTGGATGCTACATCATAGCAAGTTTCCTGATAATTAGATCAAAATAATTACCAACACTAGCTGCCACTCTTAATTCTAGGTAAAGACAGGCAACATATGTTGGCTGTAAGCTAAAACACGCTAAATACTGATGCCAAGATGCTAACTGGCTCTACTTACTTCACTGGAAACATCTTACATCCAGAAAAACATACACAAAGATGTATGTTAGAACATCAAAGACATGCTAGCATCACAAAAAGACCTACATTTGTCAAAGCAATTCAAAATGATAATTACATGTTTATCATTTTCTTGCTGTTTGGCATCATTTCTAGGTGCTAAAACACTTCAAGCGTTCATGCTATTTAGGGGGGAAAAAAACAGTTACCAATTCGAGATGCCACGTCTGGATTCTGGATAAAGACAGTGAACATATGTTGGTTTAAAGTGTCAATGACAATCTGAATTCCGTTTGTCAAACATATTAATGATAATAATAATGAGTCTTTATTGGTTATGTATACATTACGGCACAGTTAAATTCTTTTCTTCGGTTACCCCAGCATGCCAGGAAGTTGGGGTCAGAGCGCAGGGTTAGCCATGATACAGCGCCCCTGGAGCAACTGGCTCTACTTTTATTAGCATCTTCTTTTTGTTGCATCTTCTTTTATTAGCATCTTCTTTTTGTTGCATCTTCTTCACCCCCCGACTTTTCCACATTTTATATTCTTACAAACTGGAACTGAACTGGAATGGAGCTGAAATTAATTGCTATTATATATCCTGAATAGACACAAAATAAGCTATAATATTACATTGTTGGTGGGATGGATCTGTGTCGTTTAAAAAATTATTTGCAAATAGAAAAATGTCAAAAGTAACCCATATGAAATCCCATTTGAAAAAATGTTCCCTAATCCGATGAAACCAAACGTACATTTTGGCCTTGGGACAAAGCATTCCACTTCTGCAGGAAAAGCAACACCGTCCATTACCCTGACAAAACCATTCCCACAGTGAAGCATGGTGGCGGTAGTATCATGTTGACAGTTACCCTTGGTCTCTTGGTCATCTCTTGGATATCAGTTGAGGGCTAAAGTACTGTAAGCGCATCAGGCTTTCAAGCTAATTAGGCAAACTCAACTAATAAGAGTTGCTTGGTCATTTTATTATCTTCAACTGTCCAGTTTCGGTAAACCTGTTCCCAATCTTACTTCAGATTCCTTTTCTTTTCTGACTGGAATGGAACTTGAGGTGGACTTCTGCTGTTGTAGTCGATCCGCCTCATGGTTGAAAAGCATTCTGAGATGCTTTTTCTGCTCACCACGCTTGTAAAGAGTGATTATTTGAGTCAGTGTAGCCTTCCTGTCAGTTCAAACCAGGCTGGTCATTCTCCTTTGACCTCTCTCATCAACAAGTGGATGTTTTTTTTTGTTTTTCGAGTCGTTCTGTGTAAACTCTAGAGACTCAAAGGAGATCAAATACTCAAACCAGCCCATCTGGTGCCAAAAACCATACCACGGTCAATGGTATTCTGGATAAAGTCAGCAACCGTAGTTGAACCCTAATGCCAGTATGATAAATGGCTCTAGTGATTTTTATTCACTGTAATATTCTTTAAAGCAGGAGTTCCTCTGTACCATATATCCCTGCTCAGACTGCTATATTTGTGGGAAGTGGTCTGTGAAGGAGAGCGTGTGTAGTTCAACCTTTTGTTTTGACTGGTTCATTGTGTTTAGGCTATAAAACACGTGTAGTGGGGGGGTAGTCCACTGAGTGTAGTTAACTGAAACTAGCCTCCGAATAATGTGGCAGAAATGAAGCTTGCTAATCTTTACGGATAATCGGCAGAGCTTTATGAGTAATCTGACTTTGACGAGGACTTCGTCATGGTTCAGTGGCTTAATGAGCACAGGGATGCTAGACAACACCTGTTTGTGTGTTAGTAAGTACCTGTGGGTTTATTTGATAGATATTATAGACACTTTTTTTTATTCCAGGCTAGTAAATCTCAAACTTCTGCTTTTACAAAACCACTGGCAAAATCTAACACCCTCTGGAAGGTTTTCTACCAAATGTTATCATGTGATCACCGTGAAACTTTCATAAGTGAGCTTAAAGCTTTTTTTCTTTGGCCACAAATAGCAGTAGTGTTTATTTCATGATTTATTTCATAGCGTAACATGCGATTTTTCCAATCTTACAGATTCATTATCTCATTTTTCTCTCTCTCTACCTCATTCTGGTAGTCATTTTCACGGATAAACACCGTTTTAAATATGAAATATCATTGAATCGACTCGTTATTTAAATATGGAGTGTATAGATGTAAAACCATGAGTTATACGGTTATCATACTGTGAGTTTGTCATGCTATTACAACTCTAATTTAAGGCCTCAGTGTTTTTTTGTGATCTGTTATCTGATTAGACTGTGGATGTTATTGAGGGTTTAATCAAACAACTGCATGTGACATCATCGCCACAGCTCTTAATCTCATCCGAGCGTTAATGTCGCAATACTAGCTCAGGGTTTATGACCCACGTAATTAGCTTTATTTGCATAGAGTAACAGGCTGTCATTAAGTGCAAAGGCCTGGAAGTGCAGCTCTGTCCGCATTGCTAATGCTGTGCAATTGTATGAGCAGAAAGGAATGAACCCTTATGCTTTTTTTCTTTTCTTTTATTAATAGGGTTTTCAATGTTTCAACATTGCCTCTGTCTCTTATTTACAGTTCTGAATCAAACAATTAAAATGACAAGATAAACGGTATTTTAAAGCGGTGGTTTGTAAACTTTACAGCCGTCTCCTGCCTATGAGGCAAATTGCAGTTGGAATGAAAACCTGACATGCTTTCCAATTCCACCAAACAATTCCACCCCCATGTATGCCTCGTGAATTGAGTTTTAAGGAAAAGTGGCTGAGGCGGAGTTTATTTCTGGGCCATAAAAAAAAAAACTGCCTAGATCCATCGATCAACTATTCAGAATTACAGTTTTTAAAGATATCTATGAAATTATATGATTATTAAAGGTTACTATGTATGCCTTGTGAGTTGCCTTTTAAGGAAAAGGCACAAAACTGAGCTTGCCTGGCTGGGGTCGAGCTTATTTCTGGGTCAGAAAAGTGTTAACAGAAACCTAAAGTCAAGAAACTGGTCAGATCCATTACATGACAGTATTTCATCTAGTTAATGAAATTATATGATTCTTAGGGGTCGCCTTTAAACTTTACATACCGCACCTTTAAATAGTTGTATTGGTATGAATTGTTCAAATATGACCTGGGGCAGTGAAACATCCAGTGGTAAGTAGGGTGCAAAACATGGAGGTGAGTGTATATAACAGCTTGTCTCTGTCTCTTGTGTCTCTCAGGTGTTTAAGCAGAAGGTGTTGGAGCTCGGTGAGAAGCTGCTGCCGGCATTCAGCACTCCGACTGGCATCCCACGAGGAGTTATTAACCTGGGAAGGTACGTGTCACGTTGAGCAGAATGGGGGCTTTTTCTTTCAGGTTGTGTCGGGATACTCATCTTTCTATGAATTTATAGTCATTAAGAGTGTGTATCTGTCCTTCAGAGACAACATGATGCATATCTCATTATCCGATTAACAATCCACTGATTAGGAGATATGGTAAAAGCAGCCAGTGGATTAATATGATAAATAATTTGTTTATACGTTTTGCTTTTGTTTACACTTCGCTTCACTTACCCAAATGTCTTTTTAAATTAAGTGTTTAGTGTAGCACAGAAGGGCTCACTACCTCATTTCATTGTGCAAAACGCATAATGATAACAAAGCTGACTTTGCCTTGATGATAGGTTTCAGATGTTTTGATGCATTATGATGCAGTTTGCATGATGCTAAATTGGAGGTTAAAAATGAAAGAAGCAGAATTCAGTTCACGTTTTATTTTAGAACTCTCACGTAAATCAATTCTTGCCATTGGAGGTCCACCAACTAATTAATCTGCACCGATAACCGATTGCTGGAACTATCGGTTATCGGCAAAAATCCACACCAATAGTATTTCCCGGTTGCGTCCGTTGTGGGAGCGGCTGAGAAGGGTCATTACACAGTACAAGAGTGGCCTCTAGAGGCGAAATAAAAACTATCACTGACAAATTTTGTTGTGTTATTTGAAGTGTTTTTTGATTCATTTTGGACGTCTCTATTTTAATTTGTTATTTGGAGCGTTACTTTTACTGCAGTTTGAATGTATATATTTTGTTTACTTTAATATTTATTAATAGTTAATATATTAATATGTATATATTTATGATTTTTTTTTAAAAGTACAGTACATTTTCACGGTACAGTCAGTACTGTTTATTTTTGTAATAAAGTTCAGCCATATTTTACTTTGAGTGTTATGTTTTCATTCAGTATCTATTTTCAAAACTATCAGATTAATCAGTTATCGGCAGGTACCGCCGGACTCAGTTATCGGTATGGGTAAAATCCAATATCGGTCGACCTCTACTTGCCATAACTGTAGTTAGATCAAAGTCCTCGTGAGTACGTATGAGAAAGTGATTTGACTCATGTTGTTTCTTCTGGATTACAGCATTTTTTTTTCATAGATGTGAGTTGAGCCAAAGTACAGCACTGTAGTGCTACACAAAATATTTAACGTGTTATTTATATACGTAATTATATAATCATTTATTGAGCGCCGGCTCTGTGTTCTCCGTGCTTGGATGATTTATATGATTTCTATGGCAATGGTTTGTTTCCTTTATTTTTTTATATTCCTGACCAATTAATAAAAGGGTTTTATGAGTTCTTATTCAGTCCTTATTTTGTGTGAAAACAATCCAAATCAGAGAGCAAACAATCCAAAAGTATCCATTTTGCTCAGATTCGAACTCGGTGAAAGGACTAATAGGTGTGAAAGCACATTAAAGTGTTACTTGGTCTATAATAATTGTATAAATTCAAAGATAAATTAATAATACATGTTACTTAATAATAGATTAATAAAATAAAATGATCTACAATGTGGATGTGTTCAGTTTTTGTCAATTCCATGCTTTCATTTACATTTATCTCTACTGCTAGCCGGTTCCAACGATCATGGAACTCATTAAAAGTCATTAAAAATGACATTTTTTTCCAAACTACACTTTTGGAAAATAATTTAAAATAATATCCAGTAGGTTGTAGTTTTGTTTTGTTTTTTTCCATTCCAACGTTATCATCACACTTACATTAAAAGTGTTTGTTTCCTCAGCATTTATTGTCTAGTTTCAGTCTATTCTTGGTCTCAGAATAAAGTGATTGAGGCTTAGAGAGTAATCTATGAGAAACCAACAGCTGGATGAATGCCAGCTTATTCCATGTAGAGAGAGCATGTCACTGGATGCCCCTGCCCCTCTTCACTCTATTAGGCATTGATTTTTCCAGACCTGGAGATGCTAGGGTCATTCTGACCCGCATGGGTAATGATGTAGAGAGCATTTATAATGGAGGCCCAGTTTAGCATCTATCTCATCTCCTTTTCTCCTCTGATTGCCCTATGACAAAGCAACAGAAGAGCAATCATTTCCTGGGGAAGTGTGTGACTCAGAGCTTTAGATTATGGCAGCAAGACAGATTTTTGACATTGGTAGTAGCAGAAATGTTTATGAACACAATAGTATTCAATGCTTATTTACTTCTGCTGCAACCCACAGGCCATGCATCCACGGTTGAATATAAAACAATATTGGATGTTATATATTCACGTAGTGTAATATTAGATGATTATGGCGCTGACAGTGATGCAACTAGTCATTCATTTATTTTCTTGAAAATGATATGTTGCTTGATATTGTAGCATATGTCAATATGAAATGGTTTTATACCTGTAGCTGTCATTATCATAATAGCCCTTGGTCAGGCTACAAGATCACGTTCTTCTACTTTTGGCATTTGAGAAGTGTTTAATAAAAGATACATTCATTAGAGAACTAAATATGGTGTGTAGAATTGGTCAAAAAACTAAAATTCCCAATGAAAGAGGCAGTGTCTGCCTGCGAAATGACCACAATGTCTATCCAGATGGGACTAAAATGATCAGACGACCGTTTGACCAGATGAGTTGGTCAAAAAAAACCCAAAAAAAAACAGTAGGTAATTTGAACTGTATTTTTTTTTTTGTCTCATGTCCCTAGGGATGACGTGAGCAACTTCCTTTTTTCCCTCTCTGTGAAATGAAAGCCAGTCAGTCTGACCTCATGTAGTTAGAAAATTCACACAGCTTTGATTCCTGTTTAACTCATTCAGTCCTTCATAAATAATTCCCTTTTTTTATGTTTTGAAAGTCGTTTCAAATGAAATGTCACTTGTGTAGTATGCCAAGTAGATAAAAACCAATAGATAAAAACCTAGGTTTTTTTTTAATTCAGGACAGCAACAGTAGTTATTAA
This sequence comes from Stegophilus panzeri, assembly GCA_024331685.1. NCBI lineage: Eukaryota > Metazoa > Chordata > Actinopteri > Siluriformes > Trichomycteridae > Stegophilus > Stegophilus panzeri. Next base: position 17,250,252 of record JANDJT010000131.1, on the reverse strand, counting down.
GGTACCTGACGGGATTTCTTCCCAGAATGTTTTTTTTTTTCCTTTCCCGCTGATATCTTGGATCGATTCTCTGAGACAAAAGTTTTCTCCCAGCCCTCTCCTCCTCCCCAGACATCGCTGCTATCGATTTTCCTTTCAAAAGGAAAGTGAGAACTAGAAGCAGCAATTGCGTGAATTACACGCTCTCTCAGTGTGATTCCTGCAGGCGCAAACAACGCCGCAGAATGGGGCCTTGTCGGAGAAATAAAGCCAGGAGTGCACTCAAAAGACACCTTATTGTGCACGCCTTATCAGACTGTCTAGGCCAGTGGGCCGAATGCGGCCCACGAACAGATGTTTACTGGACTGTGGAAAACCTTTCATGAATTCTTCGAAAGATATTCCTTAACTAAAGTGGATTTGCAACCATGTATTATTTCATTTCAACTCCAATATACTCTGGGAGACATATTTTTGAATGTATACAGTATGATGAGGTCTAATCTGGCCCCCTGTGAAAAAGGTTTGGTCACTTCTGGTCTGGGTGTTTGAAATCTGATGGCCAAAAGCAAAGCTAAATGACTCCTGGCTTATGAAAATTTTTTAAATAAGATTCTGCTACTAAACATACACATGCACACAGACCAGTGACAGTCTTGACAGTGATTGCTGTTCAACATACTTAATTTGCAACTATTTGGCATCCCAAATAATTTCTGTGCTATTAACACACAAGCGAGTCAGAGCAGTTTATTAATTCTATGCCAGAGTTAATTTGGTCTATTCACCAAGCTCTGACACACTCCCTTTGTCTCTGTTTTGCCATTTTACCACAGTGAGTGTTTTCTTTGTATCTTGTTGCTATGACTCCATCCATCCATGCGGCTCCGTACCTGCTCGCATGGTGGGCTGGTTGCCATGGTTTCTGGTTGCTGTGGCACATGGCGTGGGCGATAGTACTCACACTGCTGCTTTGCCCTCTGTTACAGTGGTACCAGTTGGAACTGGGGATGGGCGTCGGCCGGGAGCAGCATCCTGGCTGAGTTTGGGACATTGCACCTGGAGTTCATTCACCTGACGGAGCTTTCCGGAAACCCCATTTTCACAGAGAAGGTTTGGTGAAGTACCAAATAGTAGACAGATAACAAACAGCTGACAAATGAAAGGGAAAACCAAGTAGGGCACATTTATTTATTGTACTAGCATGGTTTAGATTGCTTGTGCACTTAGTGTCCAAAAGTTCTTCTCACTGATCAGTTTTAACCTACAATTAAACATTTCTATCTGAATGGGCGTGGTTTCTTCCAGGATGACTCCGCCTCTATCCACAGGGCACAAGGAGTCACTAAATGGTTTCATGGGGATGAAAATGATATAATCATATACTATGGTCTTCACACTGACCAGATCTCAACTCAATGAAGCACCGATCGCTTCGTAGTTTCTGGAGGCTCAATGCCTTACTTAAGTTTTTCCTTTAATTTGTCCTCCGTCTGTATATGTTGCATACACTTGTATGGCTTATACGCGTCACATAGAAAAACGCACCGAACAGTGGAGTATTTTCTCAATCTGCTCTCACAGATTGCTGATATTGGGAAGGCTTGGTGTCTAATACAGTTCCACACACTGACACCGAGATTGACGTTATTCATTATTTCAGGTGATGAACATCCGAAAGCTGCTGGACAGGATCGAGAAGCCGCAGGGCCTGTACCCCAATTTCCTGAGCCCTGTCAGTGGGAACTGGGTCCAACGTGAGTGAGAGCTGAGATCATGATCACAAAATGTTCAAAAAACAAGATAGATAGAAAGATAGATAGATATGCATGAATTAATATGAAATGTGACTATTATTTCATTAATGTTCTTTTAAAATGATATATATTTTCTTGTACATTTGTTTGTTTACTTGTTCGTTTATTTCCTCTCTGCCATATGTAATTGTTGCCACACTTGGAGCACGTAGACATTCTTTGTGAGCACTCCCCGTTTCTCTATCAGACTGAAGCGGTGGACGGCGGCTTTATGTACGCAAGCATTATTAAAATGACAATATATTCCATTAGCCGTGGAAATTGAATCTTTCGGATTCGGATGCCTTCTGAAGCACAAGCCGGTGAGACCTAATGTGCACGGTGGAAAATTAGCAAGGGATAATTGTAACTGTAGATGAATGGTTAATGGCGACCAGAGAGATAAGGAGAGGTGAAAAATGTGTGCAAAAAGCAAGCTCACGTTTCTGCACTCTTCAAATGGTCTGCACTTATATAGCGCTTTTTTGTTTTTTTTTTAAACCTTAGCGGTTCTACAAAACACTTTACACTGGTTCTCATTCACCCCACACCAACGGTAATAGAGCCACCATGCAAGGCACTAGCTTGCCATTGGGAGCAACTTGGGGTTCAGTGTCTTGCCCAAGGACGCTTCAGCATGTGGAGTCATGTGGGCCAGGAATCAAACTGCCAACCCTACGATTAGTGGACACCCGCTCTACCACCTGAGCCACAGCCGCCCAACAGTCCAACAGCGTGTGTGTGTGTGTGTGAGTGAGATAATATACAGTATGCCCCTAATTGTCCTTTAAAACTTTACAGTAGTGAAATGTGAACAGGGAACCAGTGAACATGATCTTTATGCCTTAGTCCTGGTGAAGAAGGCGTGGCCTCACTGCCTCAGTTCCAGAGGAAGGAGGTGTGGCCTCTTTGCCTCAGTCCCAGTGAAGGAGGTGTGGCTTCTGGGCTTGTCATTGCAATGAAAGAGGTGTGGCTTCTGGGCTTGTCATTGCAATGAAAGAGGTGTGGCCTCTGGGCTTGTCATTGCAATGAGAGAGGTGTGGCCTCTGGGGTTCTCATTGCCAGTGAGAGAGGCGTGGCTTCCCACAAAGCTAACACTATACACATAGTATATACATGTACAGTGCCAGTCAAAAGTTTTTTGTGTTTCTTACATTTCATTACAATTTAATCACTATTATTGCCACAAACCAAACTAAATGAACAGCAATTCAGTTAAAAGAAAACAAAAGCTAATTCTTGAAAAGTGGAACTTTTCCTCAGATCCTAATTGTACTCTAAAATGATGCTTTTATTGCTTTTCGTAAAGGCACTTGGAGTGTAATGCTGTTAAATAAAAGACTCATACACTGTGCTGGTATTATTCTTTTATCCATAAAACATAACAAACATGGTGTACTACAAGCACCTAATTAGATCAAGATTTTGATTTGATTTTTTTTCCAGTAAAATAAAATTATTTCTAACATCAAGCAGAGAGAAATCGGTTCTGGCATGGAAACGGTGTTTGATTTTGTCTGGTCTCTTCTCTCAGATCATGTTTCTCTTGGAGGCCTGGGAGACAGCTTCTACGAGTACTTGATCAAGTCATACCTGATGTCAGACAAGACGGATGACAAGGCTAAGCATATGTACTACAGCGCTCTGGAGGTATGGAAGAGTGCATCTCGGGAGTATGTGTGAAATATATACACACACACTTATATACAATTGCTAGTCATGATAGGAAACGTACACGGTACCTCGGCCAGCCAGGATAGCGCTGTGTGAGCGCATGAAAATAAAATCGTGTAAAGACACATAAGCGGACATGACGTCTAGCATTTGGGGAAGAAAAACACGTCCTGTTTGTCCTCTTTGATTAAGCCAATTCTTACTAAAGACACACGGTAACTGAGAGTCAGTGCTGATCCAGATCAACACTCTCTGTGCGAGGAAAAAGAGCGTAAAAGGAGAAGCAAGACAGAAGATAAAAAGAAGAAAATGGACTAAAGATAATGATGATCGTTTACTATTGATCTTTTGTTTTCACCTCATGAAAAGCTGAATAGAGATACGACGCTCACAGGGAGACTTCAGAGATTGATCGCTAGGAGAAAATAACTTGAAAATGGAACTCTGTTTCCTTTCTGTCGTATTCTTATCAGCAGATTCATAAGTTTCCCACTATGGTAGCGCGATGGAATCTCAATGAGGCTTGACTTCAATCCGGCAGGGAACAGACCCTTCCGTTATACCATGCATAAATCATAGACGCCCAGAGCAACATGGGCACACTGTTCCTATTTAGCATGTGCAGAGAGATACAAGAGAACTGTATTATATTTTGCTCGGGTTTGTCACTGTTTGTACAACCCTCTGTATTCCTGTTTCTAGAAATTTTCTCTAGCATCTGTTCAAGCGAATTAATATGCTGTTATAAATGGGATAACAGGTGCCTGCTAGAGTATATTAACAGCTGACAGAACCTGCCATAACACGCTTATATGCGGATCGTCCTGAAACTATTCCCACAAAGTAGGTATTACCACAACCTTTGTATGTTGTAGCATTACATTACAGTTTTCTTTCACTGGAGCATGACAATGGCCCTGTACACAAAGTGCGAACTATGAAGACATGGTTTACCATGGATGGAATGGAAGAACTCAAGTGTCCTGCACAGAGTCCTAACCTCAACCCCACTCAACACCTTTGGGATGAACTGGAACACTGACTGCACCCCAGGCCTCCTCGCCCAACATCTGTGTCTGATCTCACGAATGCTCTTGTGGCTGAATACACACAAATCCCCACAGCTACGCTACAAAATCTAGTGGAAAGCCTTCCCTGAAGAACGGAGGTTATTATAACCTCCATTATAATATTATAATGGGTGTGATGGTCAGATGTGGTCCTGGAAAACAAGATTTTTTTTTTACAAAGGAATCAGAGAAAACCGTTTCTACATTGGTTTAATAGACTGCTGAAGGTTAAAAGCTTCATCCTGGTTTTTTAAATAAATATCAACACTTTTATTCGATTAAATGTTGCATGATAGAGTTGTCATACTGTGAATGTACTGTATCATAACTTTCACCTCCTAATCTTTATCATATCTTCTGTTCTGGACCAGGCAATAGAGGCTAACTTGGTGCAGAAATCTTCAGGTGGTCTTACGTATGTGGCTGAATGGAGAGGTGGAATTCTCGACCATAAGATGGGGCATCTGGCTTGTTTTGCCGGGGGGATGGTGGGCATCGGGGCAGATGATGGCACTCCAGAAAAGAGGCAGCACTACCTAGACCTGGCGGCCGAGATCACAAACACATGCCACGAGTCTTATAGTCGCTCAGGTGAGTATGGAAGAACGGGGAACGACACGTTTCCAGGGTGACCTGGTCACCCTTCATTTTTTCCTGACCAAATAACCTAACCTATAACTAGACAGCTTTACAGCATAACATTTATTCATCTAGATCATTTTTGGACAGACCTTATTTTCTTATCTGTTTAGTAGTGATTTGTGTATTTACATAAAATTGTACATAACTATTAAATAAGGTATGGCTTAGAAATAAAAATGGAAAGTTAGCCCTTATAACCCCTCCAGAAAAAACAACAACATCCACATAATGGTATTTAAGCTAGTACTATAATTGATCCCAAAAGACAAGATGGTTATAATGGGAATTGTATTGGTTTTAATGGAAACTATAATGGTCCCTGAGAGTCTCTACTGGTAATTAGCTGCTTTCTTTTGGTGGCATGTTATGTCTAGTGGATACCATTAAGGACCAATAATGGTAATGGTATTAATGGTTAGCTGATGGTCTGTAATGGTATTTGTAGTGGAAACCATTAGAATTTCTGTGATGGTTTCTATTGTTTTTTTTGTTTTTCAGCAGGGTTTGCAGCCCTCATATTTTTTTGTTTGTGTTTTTTTTCATAGAAGAGAAAATTGATCCTGATTTTACAGTTTATCTACAAACATATAGCATTCCAAAATGTTAAAAAATTAAATGTTGGTGTAGCTGTCAATCCAAAACAGGCAGAATCAACAGGAGAATATTTTGAAAATAAAATTTCCATGACCCAGGACCCTGTCAGTCTTCAGACCTGACAGCATGAAGCAATTAGCAGTCTTATAACAGACGTGCAAACGTTTAAACTGATATTTTGTTTTATAGTGGAATATCATTCCACTATATTCCGCACACACTGTTTGGATATTTTATTATTTATGTTTATGTTCATCTGTCAAACCTAACTCACTAAATTTTTGGTTATAAATGAAACTTCTTTGCCTTAAGGGTGTGTAAACTTTTGAACTTGACTGTATATAAGTCTACCGTCATAAAATACAAAGTTGTTTTTTTTTCTCCAGTGTAGCATCCAGTGTACTAGTTACATAATGGCTAACAGTTAGATGATTAGATAACAATCGTCAACATTGCTAGCTACCAAGAATTAGTCAGCATTTTTAGCAAGCTAGCTGCAGAATAAAATCTTGAGGAAATCCTGAGGGAAAAGTAGCATACACGAAAATCTTACAGGGCTTCTGTGTAGCTGGTTTATCATTCATACATGATTTCATGCAACTTTGTAGATATTTCAAAGAGTGAGGATGAGAAAAGATGAAAAAGAAAAAAACGCTACTTATCAGCCAGTTGCTAACAGTGCTAACTTTAACCTTAACCATTTGTAACTTTGTAACTTACGTGTGTAAAATCTTACAAACCTTCTAGATTTTGTTGGTCATTTGAACTAAACTGATTAGAGCACTTGGTTTTAATTTATTGTACATTAGCCTAAAGATTGTCCTTATTTCTAATCCATTATAAATCAAGCCTTTATTAGCCAACATGGTTAATAACAAATGACAGCCTGTTAATAAGACTTATATTGCTAAACTACTGTAAAATATGAATAATTTCAAGTTAAATATTTCCTACAACCAAACTCCACTGAAGTAACACAACAACAAAAAACCTTATTGCTTTATACTTCCACTGAATGCTAAAACAGGAAGCATAACGTCTGCAATGTGCTCTAACTAGTTTGCCAAATCTTCCTGCGATTTGAAATTAACAGTGCATAGCAGAAACTCATAACTCGCTGCTGAAAAGCAGTTCTTCTAACATATTATTTTTCCATCGGGGCAAAAAAAACAACTCCCCCCCCCACCCCCACCTCACATGTCTCATATCTCACAAGCAAATTTATTCAGTGCTTGAAATTAGAAGAGACTGTTATCTACTTTCTCAGACGCTCTCTTAAAACTTTTAAACAAACTGTGTTGATTTTATAGAGATGAAGCTCAGGCTGGATCAAAACTCGAAGCTTTTTCCTACCCGAGCCAGAGGGAATCAATGGAAAAGGAAAGCTATTGAGATTTTTAAGTGAAGCTCAAAGCAAGATCCACCAATTTTCCCTAAAAATCCTTGTTTGATCTCTGCTTTACCATCCGTTTTAGTCCCCTGATTGCTTAGCGAAAAATGTCTTAGAAGATTTTGATGCTTGCTACTGCATATAAACATACATTTGCCATTTTTTGAGTTATAAATTGTCTATAAGCACTAAACCATTTGCAGCTGATTTTACATTTGTGGTTGTACTAAGTAAATGCCCACTTTTATATTTAAATCTATGGACTTAGGATAGGCTGTAGAATCCGTTTCTAATCCTGATGGCTCTATTTGCTGTGCTCCAAAAGGCCAACACCTAGGTATTTAACTTAAAATGATGAAATAAAATGAGGATCTTCTGTATCCTAAGTACTTTCATTGGATATTGTACAGGCTAAGGGTAGAGATAAAAAAGCAGCTAAATGTCACTGCCAGCTCCTCATTGCCTGTCGGCACTTGTGTTAAATGTTAAATGCTAGAATTATTCCTCTAATTACG
>JANDJT010000131.1:17231080-17242492 GCA_024331685.1 Stegophilus panzeri | reverse complement strand
TATATATATAGAGAGAGAGAGAGAGAGAGAGAGAGAGAGAGAGCCCTTTTCATGAAATACCTTTGATCTTGCACTTAAAAACATGATTAATTTTCTTTTCTTACAGTTTCTGTCCTTGTTACATTCGGTTAAGGATCGTAGCACAGATGAAGAACAAGAGTTTCAGGGAGAGAGAATATATGATATGCTCGGTACGGAATAGTGTGACATATTTAGCGCTCTTTAATGCTGACAGTAACAGTCGTCCTCTGGGAGAGCTTCTGGCACTCCATTAGCTTAACACGCTGGCCAGCTTCATCTCGGAAAGACCCCAAAATAAAACGACGCAACAAAAATCACAACTGCCTCATGAAAAAAAAAAAACAACAGATTTTTACAGTCTCTGTAAAAGAGAGGTGCACAACAATATCACCGTCGCAGTTTTAGCATTTTTATAGGATTTCCTTTTTAAAAATCATTTTTAAGCTCAAGATTATGGACGTAAAGGGACATCCAAGTAATATGATGTCTATTGTGATGATGTAACATGAGCTATTGAATGCGCAATTCTGAGTGGTCAGAAGGTCCTGATTCATTTTAATTAGTTCTAGTTGGAAGGTTTATTTTAATTCTAATACATTTTTGTTTCTAAAGTACAACAACTCAGTCACAGACTTTTATGGAGGATGATGCACGTAACATTTTTTTTTTTTTAAAAAACAAAAAAACCAAAAATGTGTAATTGTTGATATGGTGAAGTTTTCTGTGAGAAGATGTTTATTTAATATTTTTGGAAGGAGTCTCCAGTGTCAGAGCTAAAGCTGTAACTTTACGTCTTCAGGACGCAGTTTCTTGGTAACATGACAAGCTGCAATTTTTTGTTTTATTCACTTCAAGAGAGACAAACTTTATAGCGGTTGAACAACTGTTTATAGCTGCTATAGTGTAAGTGATGAGGGGAGCTAAATTGTTTCCTAGATATTCCACAACATACATTAACTTTAAATTGATTTTTTAAAGTATGATTTTGATTAATCATTGTGTTTAAACATTGTGATGAATAAATTCAACAATAACAGTCGCTGCACTTCTTGTCAGACCGCATTGCACCAAGCTGTTGTTGATTATTTTCCTAGAACAACACTCCCATAAGTGTTATATTCCTTACTTAAACATTCACATTTATTCATTTCAGGGATGCTTTTATAAGAAAAATATACAGTACATGAGGCAAATCAGATCCAAACATACAGCTGTAACAAAAGCCAACTTTGATGCTATATAAGTGCTATATTTCAGTGAAAAGTTTACAACCCCCTAGGACAGTCATCACCAACCCTGTTCCTGGAGATCTACCTTCCTGAAGACTTTAGGTCCAACCATAATCGTGCCCACCTAACCATCTGATCATTGTCTTAAGAAGTTCTTGATCAACTAAAACAGGTGTGTTTTAGATTTGGGTTGGAGATGAAACCTGCAAAAAGGTATTCAAACACAGCACTAAGTGTGTTGGGTTTCATACAGATGTTTTTTTTTTTTTTTTTAATAATAATATGAACTAATCAAATGATATGTTAAGTTTGTATCTTCCTTTCTAAGTATGACAGAAATATTATTTGATAACTTGGATGAAACCCAACTTCCTCCAACATCCTCTAAATAGTTTTTTGGATCCTCTTAGTATTATATTCACCAAATTGTTTAACCCAACATCTGTGTTCAAACTCTGCCAGATGTCATACCCTGCCTTCTTCATATTAAAAGAGAAAGAGGGTCAAGGGCAATCTGCAAATTCTTGCTTTCAGTTCTTTTTATAATATTGTTCAGATTTTTATTTTATTTTTATTTTATTTATTTATTTATTTATTGGGGGGGTGTTGAAGTATAATTTCCATTTTTTGTCAATGAAAATATTTGGGATTACAGTGAAATATGTGTTCATTTCAGGACAAGTAAAAGATACAAAACCAATATTGTAGATACAGATAGCAAAATTATACAACTAATTGGCATAGGAATTGAATGACTAAAGGGGTTTATCTTATTTTCCGAATTGACTAATCGGTAGTTACGATTCTTGCACTAGTGACTGATGAAAGAACCTGAGTTTTTAAGCTCTAGGACTGCAAAAGAGCAACTGTAGAGCCCTTAATCAAGGTTCTTAGATCTCGGTTGCTGATATCTGTGCTTGGACTGGAATCTACTTGAATTCAGTTGGGACACCAGCATCTGCCAAATGAACAGCAACCATCTGGACTACAAGAAAACATATTTAAGTGTCTCTCTGATCTCTCCGATTCTGACTTATCAAGCTTTCGAAGTATTTTTAAAAATACAGATTTTATGCAAAGTCTGTACTCAACAGTCATGATGAATGAGTCAGTCATGTAGTTTTCTTTTCTGTGTTTTTCCTCCACGTTAACAGCTACTAAGCTCGGCCCTGAGGCGTTCCGCTTCGACGGAGGTGAAGAGGCGACAGCCACCAGACTGAGCGATCGCTACTACATCCTGAGGCCAGAGGTCATCGAGAGCTACATGTACATGTGGCGTCTGACCCACGATCCCAAGTACAGGGAGTGGGGCTGGCAGGCAGTGGAGGTGAGAAGAAAGAAACGTTCTTTAGTTACTTCTTTATGGATCGATTGGTCTGGAGGTGTCATTCTCAGAGCTCTATAAAGGTTTAAGGAGTTTTTGGACCTAAAGGAATGCCATTTAGTGATTAAGTCAGTTATTTAGGTATAATAACGTGATCATTGGAAAAAAGCTTCTTAATTATTATTATAATGTGATATGTAATAAGTAAGTGCTGTTAGAGGAAAATAATCAACGACAGGGTGAAATACAGCAGAGTTACTCTTACCACCCCGAGGATTATTTTCCAATAACAGCAAGTGGTTTATTTTTCTTGCCAATTACAAATTCCTATTAATAAAAGAACGTGTCATACTTTTTATTTATTTATTTATTTTTATCCATTTATACTTACAGTACAATGCGCCTCAGTCACCAGACTGGATATAAACGGGTTTCTTTGTAAATCATTCTGAGAAGCATTTACACAAGAAATTTAGTATTCATTAAAGAAAAAAAAAACATTCTTAGCCTACTCATGCTCCTGATAAGTGTGTGTCAATTTACGCAAAAGAAGATAAACTCATTTAAACCTCGACTTGATCAACTTCCAATAATTTCATTTGCAGGGATTCAGTGGGTTGTGAAACACGGTTGTTTATATTATTTCCATTATTTAAAAAATATGAAAAATAAAGAATGCGAAGAAATAATACAAATGAAAGAAATGAATACACTAAGACATTTCATGTGGTTAAACATAGAAACAAACGTTCATACATTGTAGGCTGATTGGCATCTCTAAGTTGTCCGTAGTGTGTGAATGGATGTACGATTGTGCCCTGCGAGGGGTTGGCACCCTGTCCAGGGTGTCCCCTACCTTGCCTGGGATAGGCTCCAGGCTCCCCCATGATCCTGTGTAGGATAAGTGGTACAGAAACTGGATGGATGGATGGATATACTGTATGTCACTGACACACATCAAGTTGAAAACCAGTGCAGAAAACAGCGCTGACTTTAAATCAGCTGATTTTAAAATGACCTTTACAAACAGGTGGTAGGTGGGCCAAGCTAAATTAAAAAGATCACGACAGAGCAGCTAACGTGCCATTTATTGCTATTAGCTTTTGCAAATGAATGCTTGGCTAAAGTCAGTGTATTAATACAGCTCGACCGTCTCGCTTTCGCTCTCTCTGACAGGATGACATGTTAATTATAAGGCGGAAGAGCACTGAAATAGATATGTCACGTTCATTTCCCAGAGAAACACAAGGCCAGTCGTAATCACAGTGTAGATGTCTGCCTTTGTTATGACTTAATAGCACCTTCATTTGCCACGTCAGCTCTTTTTTCGTCGCCTATGAAATACGTTCCACATCTGACCAAAATGTATAGGACAGCATTCTCATGTAGTTGCTTGTTTTTGTTTTGTTTTTTTTTTCTTTTTAACGTAGTCAGCCCGGGAATTTATTCGTTTATTAATCGTTAGCCATGTCAGTAATGTTAATGTTTTTCTCAGGCACTGGAGAAATACTGCCGCATTGACGGAGGTTATTCGGGGATCAGGGACGTCTATGCTACCGTGGTCAGCCATGATAACATGCAGCAGAGCTTCTTCCTGTCTGAAACTCTGAAGTGAGTGCTTGGGGCAATCTGAAGTAAACACATCTAGATTGTAATGTACCCAAATTGTGCTAAAAGCGATTGAAAGGTTGCTAGTTTAGAATGTAACTTAGCATGGCTAGCATTTAGCTTTAGCTTAATGTTTATTGCTTAAGCAGTACAGTCTCGAATTGAAAAATGTGTAGTTAAATTAAACATACATTAAAAAAATGTCAAAAGGATTTAAACTTAATAGGAATTTTTGGAATATTAGGAATGTAGGTATATATTCATTGGCTTAATGTTTCACGTTAGCAAAACAAGAAAAAAAATCCTGTCAGATTGATTGATTGATTGATTGATTGATTGACTGATTGTTCGATTCAGATATCTGTACCTGCTTTTCTCCGACGATGACCTGCTGCCGCTGGATGACTGGGTGTTCAACACTGAGGCTCATCCTTTACCCATCGTCCGCAAGAGCTGCTTAGACGAGCACAATGGCACCACACGAGACACTCAACACACACATCCAGTGTAACCTGCAGTGACACACCCTGATACACACGCACAGCGAGGCAGGGCCTCGGTTTAACCGGCCCTGCCGCAGCCTCTCGGCTCCTTTTCCTGTAAAGGATCTCGCGCTGCACGCTGTGATTGTAAAATCTGAGCCGGGACATTCTCTGTGGACAATCAAAATGAAAATTACTTTTGTGACGAGAGCACCTTTGTTCCCTTCTTTCTTTCCTCCGTGAGGAAAATGGAATATTCTTCAGGCCCAGATTGGCGGGGTGGGCACCGCCTCTCCTGGGCTACTTTGAGAGAAAGAGAAAATTGCTTCACTCTTCTTCAGCACTCTGTTATTTCTGTCCATCTTTTTACTCTTTTTTATAAGCTAGTGACAGGCAATTTGTGGACGATTTGTTTTTATTAATGACTCAAGCGATTTGCAAGCTCAAAAAGAATAGAAAGCAACAAAACTCAACAGTAAACATTCAAATTACTTTTTTTTTTTTCAAGAATCAGTACATAACCCCGCTGCCATTGCCCATTTTGTCTTCCCATTTTCTTACCTGATTTTTGTCCCCATGTCATTATCCTATCTGCATCCTTAACTACATTCCCAGTATTGTTACCTGATTTGCACCACCTATGTTGTTAGTTGATCTCCCTTCCCAGTGTTCTCTGCTGATCTGCAGTTGTAATGTAATTGGTCCACTTCAGTCTCTGTCTCTCTGTCATAACATGATCTACGTTTTGCTCCCCTGTGTTTTAATGCAATCTGCATTACTTGTGACCCAATCAACTCTTCCCTGTGTTGTTACCCAATCTGTCCCCCATGCCATAACTCAGTCTGCATCAGTTGTGTCGTAAAGAAATATTTCTTCTACTGTTGGTACATTCCTTGTATCATTACTCAATCTATGTCCCCTGTGTCATTAACCAGTTTGTGTCTATGGTGGCTTTACCATTTCTGCCCCCCTCCCATTGTAACCCAATCTACATCCTGTTTTGCTGCCTTGTCTGTGCCCTATTGCAACCCAGTCTGTGTCTACTATGTTGCTACCCAATCTGTTCACCTGTGTTGCTACCCAACCGACAAAAGCATTCAGTCCGTTTCCTTGTGTTGTAACTTGAACAGCATTACTTGTGTCTTTAATCAGTCTATGTCCCCTTTATCACTAGCCAGTCAGTGTTCATGGTGATGTTACCATATCTGTTTCCCCCGTGTTGTAACCTGATCTGCATTACTCATGCCATTATCTGATTAACATTCCCCTGTGTCCAAATCTGCGTCCCCCATGTCACAACCCAATCTGCATCCCCCGTGCCATTACCCAATCTGCATCCCCCGTGTCATTACCCAATCTGCATCCCCCCGTGTCATTACCCAATCTGCATCCCCCTGGTCATTACCCGATCTGTGCCTTTTGTGTGAGTATTCAATGTGCACATCTTGAATAGCAAAGATTTTCACTAGTTTTCACAGATTTCCTTCATCAAAGAAAGAAACAAAAAATCGAAGAAATTAAAAATTCACTTAAATGGTTCATTCACAAGAATTAAATCACAAAAGCGTGACCAAATGTCCATCATTTTAACGTACAAAATCTTTGGCCAAAACTTTTCAGTCATTATTATTCAGATTTTTCTTTGCTTTTTTTGTTTTTTTGTGTTTTGTTTGCTGTTCCGCCAAGCCTAGGTGTCTGAAAGCTTGGGGGGTGTATTGTTTTGTACAATATTTCCTTTGAACAGAATCAGAGTGTATATGAGAGTAGAGAACTAAGAGAGCATGCTTCAAAGACCAGCTTCAACAAGTTCAAAAGGTTACATAGGGGAATATACACACACACCCATACACATATATATTATAGAGCGCACACACGAAGAGCAAAAAGAGAAACAACACACAAACCGAATTCATGATTCTCCACTTGCTCCCTTCATCTCTACCCGAGCAGCTGCACTGAGTGTGTTAAGTTTTTTAACCACCACCGTCCACCGCACTGCAGGAATGTGCTGTACATAACCAAATGAGCGTGACTGTGAGTGACCTGTATTGTTAATCTGTTAATCTGCCCTGGTTTATTGCCCTCGCTGTATTTTTTTTCTCTCTATCTTCTCATACTTCTCATTTCCTGTTTTTTTTTCCCCCCCATTCCTTTAGATGATTCTTACGTACAATTGTATGCATTCCTTTCATTTGATTCCCTCAGGTGTTTCTGGAAAAGGAGAAATTTTGATGATTATTGTTACTTATTAATTATGGTATGAATTATTCTTGTTGATTTGACTTCTCTTTCAATGGTGTTGTATATTTTCAGATACTGGTTAAAAAAATATATCTGTGCAACTTTATACATTTAAAATAACTGCACAAACCTTACGAGTCTGCGTCTTGTTATTTGTATCTGTCATTTTTTTTAGCTTCATGTCAGTTTATTGATTGCACTATGTGCAAATGCAAAATGCAAGTTCATACTGGGTGTTTGTATTGGGTGTAGACGTTATTAGGGAAATTCTACTTATCATAGGTGTAATGAACAGATGGGTGTCATTGATACTGGTATCAAGTATCAGTCCAATACCGTGCTCATTTATTCATACTCTCAGAAATGCTCCCGTACTAACATCCGATGGCATTACCATGTGACTTAAGTCTAGTGTACGTTTTTGCACTAATGAAAAGACACTAAATGACAGAGATCTGAATGCATCTCAGACTGCAAACTGTCCTCTGTGAAGATATCAAGAGGAGGAACCCCAGCATCTTCCTACAATACTGGTAACCTGATAAAATCTTAAACCTAAAAAAGCACGAGGATTTCATTGCAGCAATCATCGGCTAGACGTGTTACTACCCAATCTGCACACCCTCATTGTCGCTACCCAATCTGCATCTCCCATGTCAATAGACAATCTGCATTTGTGTTGCTACCAAATCTGGGTCCCCCATTTTATTACCTAATCTGTATTCTGTGTTGCTACCCAATCTGTGTCCCCTCCTGTGTTGCTACATTCCTGTGTCATTACCTAATCTGTGTCTCCTATGTTGTTACCCAATTATTACAGTACTCCGTTATTGAGGCAGCAAGAGAGGAACAAGTGTTTCGCATAGTGCAGCGACATGACTTTTGTAAAAGGTTCACATTCCTAGACTTTAGATTTGGTTTGACTGCTGCATATAAGTTCACCACTGTGTCTAGACTTTGGTTCTGCTGCTTTCAGAATAGTGTTGACCTCAGAGGTAGAATCCTGACTGGTGGCGGAGATCGTTGAAGTGCCTAGCCTTTCATTTTCCATGTTCTTTAAAAGAGTCAATCCATCCATTTTCTGTACCGCTTATCCTACACAGGGTCACTTGGGAGCCTATTCCGGGGGATTTGGGGCACAAGGCGAATTTAGGCCCACTCTGGACAGGGTGCGAACCCATCGCAGGGCTCAAGCACACACACACACACACACACAAACTACAGATAATCTAGAGATGCCAGTCAACATACAGTGCATGTCTTTGGACTAGGAGGGAAACCAGAGTCTCGGACAAAACCCCAAAGCAAACATGACAGAGAACATGCAAACTCCACGCAAACAGGAATTGAACCCCCAACCCCGGAGGCGCAAGGCAAACATGCTAACCACTAACAAAGCTATACCATGGCTTAATGTTTATCACAGAGGTAGAGAGGCAGAGCAGACAGAAACAGGAAATTATGTCCCTCAGAATGGGTCAACAGTTATTAACATAACAAGACAGGCAAGAAAACACATAACAGTTTAGCATATAGTATCAACATGACATTTTTTAATTAAAAATGCCTCGCAAAATGAAGCTTCCTTGGTAATTCCTTGCAGACAAGAAAGTGTATTTGTGGAAGAGAGAAGAGAGTAATGCAGGCAGTAAAACCTTTGCAATAGATTTTTAAAAATATCTGCACGGTTTTACTTTTACAACAAAATGATTTCAGACAGCCTTAAACTGCAACTTGCTCTATCGTCTTTCACGTAGGCCGGTCTTTAGAGAAATAAAGCCATAACAATAACGAAGCGAGCGCAGGCACAATAGCCGAACAATTTATTTTCATGAATTCATTCATGAACCATCCCCCTCAGCTTTAAGGTGATTACATTTCAGCCATGGCATGTTCATCTCATCACCATCGTTATCTCACCCTAATGCTAATCAAAGAAGGAAAGGGCAAATCTATAACACTGACACATATCAATCCTCAAGTATCCACCCTGTAGCATCGATCCTGACATTTTCTTCCTGAATCGATGCTCACGCCAGTGAAAACACACACACAATATTCTTTTAATATTCCTAGTGCAAGCAAATGTGTATCTAATGCATTAAAAGCAAAAAAAATGAACTGGAACTGTTGTAGTAAATGACTTGCCGAGGGATACCCACACACACACACACACACACACACACACACACACACACACACACACAACGGGAATAGAGGAGTATTCTTAGCTGTTATTTTTACTGCATTAAGTAAGGAATAAATTACTTGGGGTCCTGGTGTTATAGGAAAATAATCAACAACAGGTTCTTATAACTGTTTTATTCCTCTTATACCACAGCAACTTGCCGACAGTTACGATTCTCTTTTAAAAGAACAAGTACTTTTTAACCGATTCAAATTCAATTGAATGTCGTGGAACATCCATAAAACAAGTTACTGTCTGTTATCGGTTACATTATAACAGTTATAAACAGTTGTCACAAGCATTTTTTGTCGTATTAACGTCAAGAGAGAGAGAAAAAAGCGGACGGGCGAGAAAACGACTGCTTATAGCTGCTATAACGTAAGTGCTAACAGGAACTAACTTCTTTCACAGACATTCTACAACAAAAAATGTGTCTAATATAAGGTGGAATTCTTTAATAAATCAAAAAGGTGTTAGTGTTGACAAGCTGCTGCGGGACAAGAGGAATTAAACGTTAAAGGAAAACAATACACTTCAAGGTAGTGATAGAAACTCTGCACATACAGTATGTCGTGTTTTATTCCATAGAGAACGATTATTAGAAGTTTCATTAGGGGTATCAGGATACTAGTCTTTGTATTACTTGGCACTGAATCGATAAGAATGAGTGGGATCAACAAATCCTAAAGCAAATTCTACATTTCATCGCATTTTAACAGAGCTAAATGAATTCTAGATAGTAACATTTGTGGAAAATCGACGTACAAGCGTATATAGGTTCTGCGTTACTAAGAAGAGACGTTAGAATAGAAAAACATCGCAAGTTTAGCTCATTCAGTAGTTAGATCAACGTCTGCTAGCTAATAAGTTAACTAATCATCAACGTATAGTACAAGACTAGAAATAATACAACCCTAAACAAATATAATCTCAATGCAGCTAACTTCGAACCAGGAGACTTATTAGAAAGGGTTCTACTGTGTACGTTCTAGGCTGTAACACGTTTCATAAAAAGCCTCAAATTAGACACGAGACAGACAGAACCTTCTAATCATGCTGTATAAAGGGGTACTGTGACTTGTTTTTTTGTTTATGATAACATTGTGTAAATGTCACTTACTTGATAGGCGAGTAAATATATAAATAATGAATAAGACGGCAATGAAATCTGTGCACTTGTTTAGATGCGGGAAGTTTATTGCAGATTTAATTGATGAGCAACTACTTTGATGATAGCTTCGCGTCCAGTAATTAGGGTAGGAAAAATTAATGGCCCGATGTAGTCATGTGACCTCTTCTTAAGGTGCTCCAGATTTATCACACCCGTTCGCGAGCCTGAGGCGATAGATCACTCGCATTAATTGCGCTTTTATGAATAACAGAGTGTAATTCCGCTCAGTGCTAATACATGAGGTCGTATGTCTCTCATTTGTTTTCTGAGTCATTATGTTATTTCGTCAGGGAATATTCATGAAATATGTCTAATGACTTTAGCATTAGTGCCTAAAGCAAATCATCCTGAGGCAACACTTAAGTCCATTAGAATATTTCCTGGGAAAAGAAGAGAGTATTTAGATGATTTAATATTCAAATCACACAAGTGGCTAAGCTTGGGTTAGGCCTAAAACATTTTCGAACATTTCCAGGTTTGACAAATCATACACACAGAGTGAGCAACAGCCTTAGATGGAAAGATGTCCCGTTTTTAACTTGAGAGTGAGATTTCTCATAACATGTAAATAATCATCTCCTAGTAAAGTTTGATTAATGGAACACAACATTTTTTTACTTGCTTATCATCTCACTAGTTAATGCTGATTACTAGGTTTAGTGTGGGGATGGAATATTGATGGTAACATTAGCTAGCTAGCTAAACCTACCACAGGGCCAGGGATAGGGTAGCTAGATCGTGTGAGCTTGTTCTTGGGTCGCTAATAAACTTCACAATGTGTTAGCAAGTTTGTTAGCAGTTTCAAGTGCTAAAGTTTTAATGAGTTCCTGCACAGAAACTGCTTTACAGTACATTGTGATCAATGAATTGTTTAGAGATGTTGTAAATTTGTGTATATGGTCAGAGATCATTTTAGAAACTGTTTTAAAAACTGGGTGAAATAAATAAATTTTAAAAAACCCTGCAAGGGTTCCTTCTCTTTATCTGTGTGTGTGTGTGTGTGTGTGTGTGTGTGTGTGTGTGTGCAAGGTCCACTTTCGGTTCAACTTCAACTTTCAGACAGATGGCCTGACATTATCTTCAAGCACTCTTTGATATGATGCAGAATTCATAGTTGAATCAATGAATGCAAGTTGTCCAGTCCCTGA
>JANDJT010000131.1:17201083-17228677 GCA_024331685.1 Stegophilus panzeri | reverse complement strand
ATAGATGACAGCACTGCATGTGAATAACTGGAAATAAACAGCTGTTGTAAAGCATGGCAAATAAAGGAATTCTTGTAGGTGTATTATGTTTTGAGCATAGCCTAGATCGGGGGTGTCCAATCTTATCCAGAAAGGGCCGGTGTGGGTGCAGGTTTTCACTCTAACCAAGCAGAAGCCACACCTGAGTCTATTGAAAGCCACGTTCAACTGATTAAACAGGTGGAAACAGGTGTGGCTCCTGCTTGGTTGGAATGAAAATCTGCACCCACACCGGCCCTTTGCGGATAAGATTGGACACCCGCGATCTAGATGTATCTTTCTGTATGTTCATAGAGCTTATATGCTTATTGGTTGTGAACTGGAGCAGATGTTCATATATCTAGGAATGCAGGTTTTCATTCCAACCATTTACACCAATCAGGAGCCACACCTGATTTCACTTGTTTCATTGGTTAATCTGTTGGCCTTCTATTGTCTATCAGGTGTGGCTTTTGCTTGGTTGGAGCAGAAACCTGCAGCCAACCTGACTTTTTTTTGTGGATAAGATTGGATAACCTTGGATTAGAAAAAAAAAAGTAGAAGAAAACAATAAATGTGGGTCTGGATAACTTGCCCATGGTTTAACTCTATGGGTCATCTAAACTACAAAGGCAAACGTTGCTGAACCAATTCCATTCTTAAGGTAAAAATTTTAGTTCATTCACTCATCTTTTAGATCCGGTGGATTCCTATCCCAGGAACACTGGGTATCACTAGGGGAAATTTAACATAGCCAATCCACATAATGTCATAATTTTGAGATGTGGAAGGAAACCAGAGATCCCAGAGAACACAGAAACCACACAGTAATCCAAGTCGAGGACCCTGGAGCTGTGAGGTGGCATCATGCCTCCCATCCCTCTGACTTGAAATTGTGGTGTTATAAATGTGAAATGTTGCATCTGTGGTTGCAGGATATTAGTCACAGGACATGTGACTCTAATGTTTCATTTCCAGATCAAAAATCCAAAGGTTATGTTCCAACAAAACAACTACTGATACCAAACCTCGCTTCCTGAATTCTCAGCTTCATGTAATGATGATTGCTCTTAGTAGATCTTTCAAGTGTCCATAGCCATATTCTATTCTGAAAATGTTCATCTTTAGTTAAAATACAGCTCACTTTTACCCTCCACTACTCTTTAGACAGAAGGAATGTTGTATTTGAATTTCAGCACCAGTGTGACGTTCATGGACAGATGCCCAGCCCGGCCACCTGATTTGGTCTTCGTGCCTGAGATTAGCAATACACTAATGAGAGGAACGAGAGAACTAGAGTGAGCTGGCAGCGGCTGTCTAGCAAAAGGATGGAGAATCCGTCTGTTGGGAACGAATCCCGCATTCTTAAATCCTCTCTCCGTCTGCTGCCACTTCGTCGTGCTGCCTTTTGCCCTGTTAGGGCTTTTCTAGAGATTTGGCTCACATTGCACTACACTTAGCATCAAAGCGTACGGTGCACGGTATGCACCTCTTTATTCTTTCTTTTTCCTGAAGATTTTTTTTTTTTGTATTAGGTTGGACTTGTTTTAGCTGAAGCATTTTCCACCAGCAGAGTGGCTTAATATTGAACTTAGTTTTTTGGGGGGAAATGGATCCATTCCTTATAAATCAGATAGTCTAAAACTTTTGTCTCATAATATCTGTTAAAGAAAAACCTGGCTAGTGTGTCTGTGTATAAATAGCCAATAAGTCTGGCAATTAAAAGCTGGAATTATCAGCTTCAAAATGGTTAGATCTCACGCCAAGATTCTGAAAAATGGATCAGCACTAGCTCCATGTTTCTGTAAAAGGAATCAGTACTACCGCTATGTTTCTAGAAAGTTATTATGTAAAATAACAACATGGTTCTCGAAAATGGGTCAGGATTAGCTCTATTTTCCTAGAAAATCATTATGTGGACTAGTTCCATGTTTCTAAAAACTGAACCAGTACTAGGTCCAAATTTCTGGAAAATGATTCAGGACTAGCTCTGTGTTTCTGGAAAATGATTACGTGGACTAGCTCCATGTTTCTGGAAAATATATCAAGGCTAGTCTATATTCTTGTGAAATGACTCCCTACATGCCCAGATGCCCATTTACCCAGACTGTACAGCCCCTGGCCCCTCAGCCATATCAAGCACCAGTCAGTCGTCTTCCTGTGACAGAATGATTAAGTCTAGACCGTGCAACACTTCAGGTCTAAGTCTGTTTTTCAGCACTGAAGCCTGAAACCAATAACCTGTCTTTCTTGCGATATATTAGAATGGCAAAGTTGTGACTAAAGTCTGCTCTTGCCCGACAGTTCAAGCCTATTGGAGAAACAAATTTATATCAACTCGCTCACTACCAGGTAATTGCAGTGAGCAAATAATGATCTCAAAAGCATCATTTTAAATCAAGATTTCCGTATTATTATTTAGGTTGTTATAAAGGCTCTTGGCATTGTATCTGAAATCTGCCTGAAATTAGCTGGGAAAATACTCTTCTGAACATCTGAGACATCAAAATCACTCAATTTTCATCACTTTTTATTCTATTTCCCCATTCTCGTATTCTTTACATTGTATACTCTTACAATTCTAAATTATATTGGTGTGAAGAAATATAATTAGGCACTGAGGAGGTTACACGCTGGTGCAGAATTTAACAATCAACAGTTACTAGCAGTGCTTCGATTAGTGGCAGTAGAGAAGATGAGAACACATCAACAAATTATGTGTTCTTGAATGCGCTCTTGTGCCATGTAAATGTAACTGTACACAGAATTAAGTTGGACTCCTGACATCAGAATCATGATAGTTACCCTACATGCTAACAATGAGAAAACACTAGCAAAGGTTACACACAGTTGAAGTCCTGCTAATGAATGTAAGCTAGGTCTCTTTGTCTGCTAGCAATGTTGTTGTTTTTGTCATTCGTTCATCATGATTAATAATAAATAAATGAAAAAGAAAAAAAATAAACTTGATATTGGGATTTTTGTTAAAGGGTGGGGGGGAGACGTTTTTTCTATCCAATGTATCCGCCTCAGTGTCTAGTAGTATTTCTTCACATGGATATAATTCAGAGCTGTGAAAAGGTACTATGTAAATAACAAAAATACACTGTACATTGATTAAAATGGAGAGTGAAAACAAAGTGTGAAGCGGATGTGGGATTAACCTTTAATTCTATCAAGGTAATTATTTAAGCACAGCACTTTCCCTCAGGCCTGAACATAAACTTTCATTATTCCCCAATAGGGGCTCGTGAGTTATAGGTTTCATTACCAATTATTGTTGTAAGCATTTAAGAGGAGATGAGAATAAAACAATGGCTTTGTAGGCAAGATTTATTTAAATTTCTTAGGGTTCATTACACATTGGAGAATAATTCCTCATGATCAGGTTTGAAAGCCTCCTGATATCATGGTTTTTTTTTTTTTTTCCCCTGCATGTAGTGAGTGTTAATGAAGAACTGCAGCTCTATTTTTAACATGGTGGACTGAGGGGTCATTTTGAAGTCACTGAAGTACAAATTTTCTGGGGTGGACGTGAGGTGTTTCTGTTTCAGTAGACAAAAATTCTACTTGACAGCTTTAACGCATTGTGTTGCATGCCCTTATTCTATCAATAACACTTCTGTATGAATACAATCTGTTCTTTACAGCATGACTAAAACCAACGATCCCTCTGTGGCCCCCGAGGCAGCCATACTGTGAAGCTCTAAGAGCACTGCTTAATCAGTGACAGCCATTACAAATGGCGATGCACAGCACTAATTAATTGGGTTGAATATTATGCAGCTTCAAAAATGCACTGCTGGGATGGCAGGACATCATGCGGTCATGATGGAGAGTCAATGAATAATTAAATGGAAACTATTGTCAATACTATCGCATGCAAGGAGGACACCCGGAATTTGCAGGCAACTGTGGTCCTTCACAAAGGCCACACTGAGACTGACTGACAAAGAGACCACACCCCCTTCACTGTGACTGACAAAAACAGAAGCTACACCTCATTTAAGGAGTCCATGCCTCCTTAACTAGGATGTGATAAGCACATAAGCCATGCCTCCTTCAGGAGAACTGATGGACAGAGAGGCCACAAGTCCATCACAAAAGCCAAACCTTGGGTGCTTCTCAATATTCAAATTGATGCTTCCTTGTTTCCTTGCTCCTCCATCCTCCAGCCCATGACTTGGAAATCGATCGATGTCAATCATCTTGAAGGACATATCAATTCTGTAAGTGCACCATGAGGAGGTGAGGAACGAGGAGTGAGGAAGCTTCCAGAGGAGCTAGGAGCGAGGACACACAGGTGTACCCTATGCGGAAGTGTTTCTTGTAAAAAAAAAAAAAAAAAAAACCTGACACACGTATAAATTCCCCTCCTCCTTTACATCTCAAACAAAAAGTCCTTTAATGATGTGATGGAATTTTGTGTGAAATATAATTCAGTAATAATATGCTTACAATGCGTATTGTAATTAATTAATCCTTGCATGTTTGGATATGCAAAGCTGCACAACAGATGCGATAAATTATGTATTGTTCATTAAATAAACCAGACATTCCACATACTATCAATGCATTTTGTTTGATTAAGAATTCTGTTATTACCCATGCTCCAGCAACATAACAGCAGATCCCATTTATTTCATTTATACAACTGAGCAGTTGAGGGTTAAAGGCCTTGATCAAGGGCCCAGCAGTGGCAGCTTGGTGGTGCTGGGATTTGAACTCAGAACCTTCTGATCAGTCCAATGTCTTAACCACTGAGTTACCACCACTTGAAATACAGACCACACTTCATTCTGGAGGTCTGACAGACTCAAAGGCTAAGCCTCCTTTAGTGAGACTGACAGAAACAGAGGCCACACCTCCTTCAGGAGGTCTGACAGGCTCAAAGGCCACAGCCTCATGAGAAGCACAGAGACCACACCTCCTTCACTGGGACTGAAGGACTGAATAAACTGAAGGCCACACCTCCTTCACTGGGACTGAAGGACTGAAGGCCACACCTCCTTAATATGCATAAGCCATGCCACCTTCTGTAGGCTACACAATAACCGGACAAATGTTGAAATCAAAACTGATTAAAAAAAAATAACTAATTTGAACTTCAAACATTTGCATCTTCAGTTCCGACAGTAAAAGGTCAGCCGACACCTCGGGTCCAATTCAGGAAAAGTGCCTGGTAAAATGCCAACTGCATTCATCACGATGGCATTGTAAATTTGTCCAGAGCACTGGTGTAACACTTTTGTACAGTAAGCAATACGCAGTGACTTTAACGACATATCCGTATGACTAATTTGCATTTAAATAGAGGCCTTTATGGGGTGTGCACTGGGGCGCACTGGAACAATGTGATAACACGCTGTTCCACTTCATGAGTTCCTTGCACTCTCTGATGAACACATAGAGCATGTTCTGGCAACTTGAGAAGCCTGGTGTAAGAACAGGTGCTTGTACGGTGTGCAAACAGACATGTTCTGCATTGCAATACTATTAGCATTAACGTATCCTTATAAGCACCCTTCTAGGAAAATCCATCTTAAGAGCTGTACTGATATATGATTTCCTTCAGTGAAGTGAGTTAGACCCTCTGATGAATCAAGCCATCACCATTAGGACAAAGGAAAATCAGAAAAGATGGACTTAATATCTTTGAAAAACTTTCACACGGTACTGAGATGGAAAGAAAAGAAATGTCTGCTTAAACGTCCTTCCTCTCAGACCCTCATGTCTCGCTTGAATTGCAGCAAAGCTCTCAAGATAGATACACCGTGTTCTGATTAACTAACATCTCAAAAATCAGCAAGAACATAATTATTTCCCATCCAAGACTATGAACCTTCAATGTTTTGGTGCTGTAAATGATTAGGGGCCCAAGCACTAAACACGTCGTTGCCATCGTTGTCGTCGTTGTCGTCGTCATCTTCTTTTTCTTCTTCTTCTTCTTCTTCTTCTTCTTCTTCTTCTTCTTCTTCTTCTTTCTGCTTCAAATGAAGCAAAGGTCATAAGGCATAGGAACACCAAATTTGGCTAAAGGAGCCAAATATCAACCTGAATGTGGCCAGGAAAAAAACATGGCCGAAACAGGAACTCAGTTTGTTATGGCTTGACAAATGCACATAACATGATACTAACATGTCATTTTTATACAAGCATCTCTCACACAATTACAAGTAGATTTTAAATAACGCTTTCTTAAAAAGATAAGCGTCATGTGGGGGAAACTGTGATTACTTTTCATAACTGATAGTTGGCCAGTAGACTGCTATGCTCTGGATCTGTTCATTATAACAGAGATGGCAGATCATCCATAAAATCATGCTGACCTTTCAGCAAATCAACAACATAATGAGAGAAATTACACGAGCAGGACTGTTTGGCTTGCCATTTGAGCTCAAATGGATAATTATTATGAGCTAAATGTATGCCGTAGTGTAGCGCTACAAGCCAGACATCTAACATTTGTTAAAGCAGCAGTTCTCAAACTTTATGAAGGCCCTATTTGTGGATAGTATGTGTCACTGTGGCTACCAGTTTAAGAAACGTTGCACTGTAGCCTACCTACCTATTTTCACTTTTTCCTCAGAGCCTGTCAGTAAAAACATGACAGTATTTGTATTAAATACCATTAAACAAATACGTTTTCCATGGGAAACCAGCACACAGAAGTACATACACATGGAAGAGCAGAGAGCCAATCAGATTGCAGCCTTCAACATGCTGACACTCGTGGCCAGAAAGGTGTACAAAAAGATACATGATGTGAAAGTTTGATGTATGGCTAGTCTCACGGAAAGTGCCACAGAGTGTCTGAAGCAAAAAATTCTGCTTTCATGTCATTCAGCAGGAATGGCAACATATTGAAAACGTTCGTTCATGGTCATTTTGTTTACTAGATAGAAATAGCAGTTGTAGTTTTAGAATTAACATACAGCTGTGTGGATGTTAAACATTCTTAATCTTTAATACAGCTGAAGAGGATGTGTATTTATCATTTGTAATTCAGTATATACTGAAATTCCAATTTTAAGACTTTATTCACCATGTTTATATAACCAAACTGCCTCAGTTCTGGGGTTGGTCACAGTAAACAGGGCTTCCAGAAAGCACCACAAATTCCGACTTGGATGGAAAATTCAGAAAATGGGAATTTTGTTTATTCCCATATGACGTGAAGGCTTCATAACGCCACAACACTGGCTCCGCCCTCATTACGCTTACAGTGTTATCTCTTATTAGCATGTCAGTATAGTCTCATTGTGTCTTGTTTGTATGACCTCTCTTTTGATTTGTGCGCAACGGCATTGTCATGCTGGAGCATGATTCCAGTGAATGGAAATTGTAATGCTACTGCATGCAAAGACATCCTTCCTATACAATTTTGTACTTCCAACTTTGTGGCAAAACTTTGGGGAAGACCCAAATACAGCATGGGTGTGATGGTCAGGTGTCTATATAGTGTGCTTATTATATATACTCCAAAATGAAAATAGTATCATTTGTAACATATCGTGCAGTATGTACTGTTTTTGACCAGAAAGCATTTTTTCCCCCCTATTTTCTAATTTCTCTATTACTCTCTTCCGTGTGTGTTTCCCTGCTAGGCATGTGAAAGATTTAGAAGAAGGACATCATTTATATGCAGTCAACATCACAGTTTCTGTAATTAGCACTACATCTTGGACACCAGATGGATTCTTTACTCATCTCCTTGAGAGTGTGTGTTTCACAGTTTAATCTATCTCACAGCCTGTTGTTGAACGTTTGTTTACTTTCTATAAGAACAGAACTTTGAGACTTGGGATAAAACCACACTTGGCAGACTACGCTCAGGAGGATTTATCAAGCTTTAGATTTTTTTCCCCTAGTTTGTATGTAGACAAAAAGGCAGCTCTGTATATTCTTTTATTATTATTATTATTATTGAGTCTTTCCAAATCTTGAGCTTGCTTCACTTACACCGTGTACGTACATGCTCTACAACAGTAAGAGCACCCCGTCTTATCGCAGTTTACTTTGTTGTGTAGTTATTTGACTGTCAATAAACCGTATAATGCATTCACTAGCTAGATCATGTTTGGAACCCACTACTAAAACCACTACTAAACATTCAGCTAAATTGCTAACACAGCATGAGCTAGCTAAAGGCATGCTAGCTATCTGTGCGGTTTCATTCTGTTTAGCTAACTCGCTATCATAACTACCTTTGCTGGCTAACTAGCATATTAGCATATAGCATATAATAACATTTGCTTCCGCTCTTCAACCCAGCATTAAACTCAGTAGCTAGCTGTAGGATTTAGTGCTTTAAAACATTTTTATGAAACTCAGTACAATGATACTGTTAGACATTAACAAACTGGTGGATTATATGAAAGATAAACATGTAGCATGTCGTTTTTCCCCCTCACTCTTAACTTGTTTCATTTCATTGCATCTAAATTGTGTTTCACTTTCCGTGTAATTTATTTTACTATTATTTATTATTGATTTGATTTCTGTTCCTGTACACAGTAGCATTTTTTTTTTTCTTTTGGAGTTACAGCTTTCACCTCTGACCCTGGAGACTCCTTCAATAAACGCTAAGTAACTCCTTGATGAAAACTTCATCATATCATTTATTTATTTATTTATTTATTTATTTTTAACATGCAGATCTTTAAAATGTGTCTATGTAGAGCATCTGCCATACAGGTCCCTATGTAAACTGTTACTTATGATAGAAACAATGTGCATTAATATACGTAAACCTGTGATTTGCCTGGCAGAACTGCTGTTGTAGAAAATGAATCAACACCTTCTGACTAATCATATTCAAGAATTCAACAGCACTGTGGTATAATATATTTGAATTAATTACCCAGCTCACACCTGAACTGTAAATATGATAAATGATTAATCCTATATGATGGTTTAAAATCTATAATGTTAGCATATTTTTTTTAAATGAGCATTACAAATTTAAACAGATTTATTCAGGCTGTAAAATTAGATTCTCCAAAATGTATTGTGATATATTGCGTATAAGTGATCGCTGGTACATGCCTAAACCTGACAGTCGAGAAGAAAGGTGAGACTCTAAGTGCTACTTCGATAGCTCTTTTTTCTCTCTCATTGCCCATTCAGCCAGCTGTCACTACTACAGATGAGGTGTGTGTGTGTGTGTGTGTGTGTGTGTGTGTTTGTGTTTGCTCCGCCAAAGCACTGCAGCAGGTGCTAGGGTAATGACAGTCAGCCACAAAATCACCCACTGATGAGATCTTTGAGTTCAGACTGGCTGAACAGGTAGTTAGTGTTCTCACCTCATGCACACTGATGGAAGTGGAAACACCGCAAACCTCCTCTCAATCTTCAGAGTGATTTTTGATCTTCAGGAGTGTACATACTTTATACGTTGAAAGGATGTACATCATTGTTGTATTTATTAAACAACGAGTTGCCTGTTTATTAGGTACCCCTTCCACTCCTGTCCTAACTTGATTGACATTCCAGCAACAGTCTATATCGCATGACTGCAGTGAGTGATATACACGTTATAGCCAAAAGTATGTGGACACCTGACCCTCACACACATACTGTATATGGTTTTTACCCAAACCATTGCTATAAAGTTGGAAGCACACAATTGTATAGAATGTCTTTGTATGCTGTAGCATTACAATTTCCCTCTACTGGAACTAAGGGGAAAAACATGTTCAGTGCCTGACCTCACTAACGCTCTTGTGGCTGAATGAGCACAAATCCCCACAGCTACGCTCCAAAATCTAGTGGAAAGACTTCCCAGAAGAGTGGACAGCAACGCCGGGACTAAATCTGGAATGGGATGTTTAAAAGCACATACAGGTGTGATGGTCAGGTGTCCACAAACTTTTGGCCATATAGTGTAGCTAGAGAAATTTCCAACAAATCAATTCCTTTCAATGACTGTATACATGTTTTAAACCACAGCGTGTGTGTATGTGACATCCATAAAGAAGTGGATGTGGTTTAAGACTGATATTTACAGAAATGTTCTTTGGTGAAATAGACTTCTGGTAGTTGTTAGTGGACACCAAACATTCAGTATCTCGGCTAATCAATTAAATTTCACCAAACTACAGTAATTCTACAAGGAACACGCCAATGGACTCAGTCTCCACCTACTGCAAAAATTGGGCGTTTCTGGCTATGACATACTTTGAGGGAGGCACGGTGGCTTAGCGGTTAGCACGCTCACCTCGTACCTCTGGAGTCGGAGGCTTGATTCACGCCTCCACCCTGTGCGCATGGAGCATTTTCTCCACATGCTTCATGGGTTTACTCCCCAATCCAGAGACATGCTTGCTACCCTGTGTAGGATAAGCAGTACAGAAAATGGATGAATGGACATGCTTTGACAACTTAACTTTAAGAAACGATAAATACATTTCACAAAAAAACATTCTCACGTCGTTTTGATGTACCTTTTTTTTTTTTACCACATATAATTTTGTTTATATTATCTTCCTGCAAAGACGTTCTACAAGAAACTAGTTTAAAAATTCTTGGACAGCTATGTGGCGTATCGAAACAGGCATTAATCTAATCAGTTCAGTTTGTAATCAGATACCGGTGATCAAATTGTCTGTGGTACACAAATATTAAAATGCAAGAACTTTTAAATGCAAAAGAGAAAGACATTTCAGTTCAGGAAAGCCTACAGTTTTAGGAACTACATAAAATGTCAAAATTACATTGTTGTTGTTATTATTATTATTATTATTATTATTTTTATTATTATTATTAATGCATACTATCAGATCAGGTGTTAACATATTCTCAGAAGTTGACCACAATGCATCACAGAAAATGAGAGTTTAGGGGAATTTTTTTATTTTTTTTTTCCTCCTCATGCGACAGACAGTGACTCATTCATTGTGTTCAATCTCGCTGAGGCAAACTTCAAAGGCGACACACAAGCTAGCACCATGACGAATTCCTGCCCGGAGCGGTCGTCCAAAAAAAAAAAAAAAAAGAGATGCTCTCTCGCACAAAGTGTGATAGCACTGGCGCTGTGTGATGAAACACTTCACACCCTTTTCACTCCAGAGTTGCATCAAATGTATGGTGTATTTTTTTTTAGACATACATCTGTAAATCACAGAACTTTTTTTTTTGCACTTTGTTGCATCAACACTAATAATGTGAGCATGTTTACTGGATTATACTTATACAGTAGTACCCACTAGTACTCCAGTAGCTCACTGTGACACAGCAAAAATCAATCCTTTATCAGTGAGCAATAACATCTACAGCTGTTCATTTTGGCGACTTAAATTGGCCCATAAAAAGAAGTTGTTATTGGTTGCTATTTTATGTGGGTCCTGGTCTTCCTTCATCTGGCACTTAAAATATGTCCTTTTAGGTCCATATTAAATTTAATGACCACAACAAAGTCATCCTACAGGTTCACTTTGGCTCAATAAGTGCCATATTGGTGTCTAGTATGGACGGATTTTTCTTTGATTTTTGAAGCTGTGTGACCTTACAGAATCTGTTCTTACAGCATGAACTCATTAAAGCACTACTAGTCTATAGATTGTATAGAAAATTTCTAAAAGTTGATCAGAGAGGACAAGTTCTACACTAATGACCATATGAAAAGCAAATCCAAAGACTGGCAGAGAGACACTGATTGGCTTTTGAGCACTGTCCCTTATCCCTTATTTGCTCAACCCTGAGCTTAATTTGGATTCTTACCTCAGCTGTTAGTCACTGGATGAAAGTACCAGGTCAGGTGATCATGGCATCATATAGCATCCTGTTGGTCTTGTTTTATAATGTGGCCCAAGTGATGGTTTACCAAAGGATGGGTTTGAGTTTGTTCCCCATTCATGGACTTGCTTGAACTTGGACATGAATATTGTCAATTCAAGTATGAGGACTGGGCAAGAGTTAGTGCTGGGGCTACACAATATAGGTGTCCCATAACTCCAGCCCTCATCAGGCATTATAGGAGAAGACA
Organism: Stegophilus panzeri; assembly: GCA_024331685.1. Taxonomy (NCBI): domain Eukaryota; kingdom Metazoa; phylum Chordata; class Actinopteri; order Siluriformes; family Trichomycteridae; genus Stegophilus; species Stegophilus panzeri. The sequence goes on along the minus strand of JANDJT010000131.1, from coordinate 17,216,673 downwards.
CAGAGCTGTTATCTTGGCAAAGGGACATAGCACAAAGTATTGACTAAAAGGGTGCCAATAATCGTTGCACACCTATATTTAACAAAGATTTTTTTTTTGTAAACCTGTGTTTTGTTTGCAATTGTTTGAAATCCATGAGTAATTTTGTGAATTTTTTAACAAAAAATCAAAAGGTTAAACAATAACGACAATTTTTCACAGCCTTCTTTGCTCATATTTACCAAGGGTGCCAATATTAGTGAAGGGCACCGTATTGTAAAGGAAGAACAAATCAAAAAAATTCTACTCATGGGAAATCAAAGTCCAAGAGAACTGAGCAAGTTCTGTAAATAATATATTTTGTTTTTTTTACTGAACTAATGAGACCCTTGATTGGCTTGTATGATAGTGATGTGTATGATAGTGATGAGTGCTTTGCGGTTTCTGAGTAACAAACTGCAATTTTTCTATCTTATCTTCAACAGAAAGTCGGGGAAGGACTGCTTATATCTTTTATAATATAAGTGATGGCAGGAAGTTGTTTCTCAGACATTCCCCAACATTAAACGTAACTATAAACGGATAAGTAGTATGAGTGTATTAATATGTGTATTAATATGCTGTGGTACGGTACAAGAGGAATAAATCACTTTGGGACATGCTGGTATTAAAAATAATCGACTTTGGTGTGGCAACACATCACACCACCTCATCATTGGTTATTTCCCTATAACGGCACACCCTCGAGTGTTTTATTCCTTACATTATTGAAATGAAGATAAGATATATTGGGAATATTAAAAGAAATGTTTCAGTAGTATTGCTATAAATCCTAAAGACAAACAATGGACAATGTCCTGGGCTAACGGAATGGAACATTGCGGAGTACAAAACCAAAAGACAAACGATAAAGAGACCATCTTGTCAAACTGCCATAAGAGAGTAAAACAAACTTTAATGTAGTTCACTTTTTTGAGCTGAAGCTGTATATCATGTGCATAAAAAGTAAGTTGGTCATAATGCCAGGCTGCATCCCATCGCCTTTTTATGCACTGCCAATCACTCTGGCTGACAGACTTTTCCGTCCTGCAGCCGAGACGGCTGTCCTTTCGAAGAATATAGAGTCCCCTTCAAAGCTGTGTAATAAATTTAGGTGAGTGACAGCGGACCAATCATTCTCACTAAGCCTGACGAATACAGTCTAATCTAGCTCCCGACGGGAGGCCAGCATGTCTGTTCTCCACTTTCTATCACCCATAAACCTCTCAATCTGCTCACGTGGCCTGGAGGTGCAAGGAAAGACAGAGCCAAATATCATCACTTCCTGAGGTTTATGAGCTCAATACCCGAGCTAAACCTGTTAGTCGACTGAAGCATGTCGCACTCTTTCCTCCCGCCTCGACAAAAATAAAGTAAATCTATCTGCTCTCAAGGACGCAGAGACAGCCGGCGGTAATGAAGCAAGCCGGGTACTACATCTTCTCAGATGTATTTTTCTCGCTCCCTACTTCAACCCGTCGATTTATTTCTTTTTCTGTCTATCAGTTGAAATCGAACGGTGAAGATGGAGTACTTCATCTTCATTATTTGTCGGTGCGTCCGACTTCTAAGCTTTTCATATCTCTAAACCATTCATTTCATGATGAGAATAAACTCCGGTTTAAATTTGTGCATGGGATTGTTTTTTTTTTTTTGACACGATCCTGAACAAATTCTGATCAATCCCATCTGCTCCCACAGAAAGTTAACCAATCATGCCTGCTTCCATATGTTTGTATCTGCTAACGAACCAATGATCAATCTTTGCTAGTTGCTAATATTTTTTTTTTTTTCAAAAATGGTACATTTATTTGTGCAAATGAGACTTTGTTTAATTATATTTCTGTATATTTGCATATTTGATTAAAAAAAAAATCTTTGGTTTTCCAAAAGACTTTGGATGATGCTAGAATGAACATTTCACAGTTTATTTCACAGTGATGATGCTCTCAAGAGAAAGGCTTTTTATGGAATAGTTCTTGGAATGGAATATCATTTCTTTATTCATTCATCTAAGTAAGTAAAACACCATGCGCTGTTACTATCTGCCATCTTCCTCATATATAACCTCACAGATGCTCACAATTGGCTAGTGTTGCTGTGATTGACAGCGACAGATGGTCCCTCCCCATCCAAAGAGCATGGGAAAGTTTGCTCCCTTGGCTCCCAGCCACAGATGGATTTGAACTCATGATCTCCCAATGAGACGGTGAACTCTTTTCTGTTACACCACTTAGGCATCCCCAAAATTATTAACAATTTAGATCATTTTCTCTGGATAACCCTTCTAATTGTTAAATATATATATAATTACTAAAGTTTAAGAAACTACATTTTTATAGCTGCAATCTATTTAAAAACAATCAGAAAAATTTCTTCTTCACTTTAAACCACCACAACCCTGACCAGGATAAAGCAGTTAATGAAGATGAATGAATGATGGTAAATGTGTCACGCAGCACCGCATAAACACCCACATTATCTGACCAAACAATACAAAAAATACAAACGCACACCTCTACTCCAGCTTCATGAAAAATCCAAACCGGCAGCAAGAGTCTATCAAAAAGGTACGTAACTGCCACGGTTCGTGGAATCCGAGGTCATTCTTTTAATATTCATTTTCCTTTTTTTTTTCTCCATCTTTCTTCATTTATTTTTAGGATTTCCCAGCTGCTTTGAAAACACCATCAGCTTGTAGCTCTGTGTTGGACATGTGGGTTCCTATGCTCCCTGCCAGCATGCACCCACAGACCTGCTGTTCCTCTGTGCATGATCAGGATCACACGGTGCCTACAAATGAAGCTTTCTTTTTATCAATTTTACAAATGTTCAGCACTGAGTAAGTTTCTGATCTTTTATCAGGCTGATGTCTGATGCAGCTTGGTGTTGAGTACCAGTTTACACCAGTGGCCTTGGAGTATACCTGTATTTCACTTTGTTGGATTTTCCCCCTACTCTAAAAGCTGATTTGTGCTTTCTATTTTAAGTGTTATTGACAGAAGGGTTATGCGGTCCTTGCTTTTTAGACTTTTGTTATACTTATCACTAGAACTTTCACCACCTTAATTGGTGCAGCAAAACATGGCACGGTGCACAAAAAACAATCTGTAATGCAAGTTAGCAGCAAATTAAGATATGTGGATACTCCAGAATGCAGATTCAGTATTTTTGCATTATTTGGATGGATAGATAGATTTGCTCAAACCAAATGCTTCATTATTTCCAGTGTTTTCCATCATTTCTTACCAAGCGATTGTCTGTATATTTTTCTACATTTGTCTTCTATATTCATGGGGTGTGACTGCAAATGTCATATTATTTAGGCCTTGTGGACTCTTATTTGTTTTAAGTAGAACCCCAAGCTCCAGGACCAGAATGAAGAAATGCAGCTGGTGAATGCATGCACAATTCTTGTTCTTCTTTAAAAGCTAAGATCTGACGTTCATGACTGAACGATCTAACAGCAAAAGCAAAATCCCATAATACCAAGTGTTTAAGTGCCATGTGGTCTGAACTATCTGCTCTGGCTGAGATATGTGCCATGATGTTACTGCCATCTGGACGTTTAATGAGGCTGGAACAGTGGTTTTCCAATAGAATTTTTAAACCTTTGCTGTTAAATCTTTTTTTTTTTTTTTTTTTAAATCTCACTGTAAAGAAGTGCACCTGGGTTTCACACTCAGTTATGACATTTGGAAGACACCCTCACCCAGAGCAACATACCTTCATGTCATGTGTACATTTGAGCAGTAAAGCTTTAAGGTCCTTGCTCAAGGGCCCAGCAGTGGCAGCTTGGCAGTGCTGGGATTTGAACTCACAACATTCTGGTCAGAAGTCCAACATTTTAACCACTGAGCTACCCCTACCCTTAACACTCCACATGTGTATTTGTGCATTGGATTTAACAGTCAGTGTTTTAGCACTGATTTTGATTTGTGCATTGAGCTGAATTTGCATTTTAATTGTTGAGGATTTTAGTAGTCCTGGCAACCATAGACTCCCACGTTGCCTATGAGGACTTTTCAGCCATATTGGACAAACACAAATTCAAACATAAGTACACAGGAAGTAATTGCTGTTTAAAGAGTTTATTAGATAATAAAATACTTAATACGAGCCCATGCTTGCACATTAATATGAATGATCTGTGTTGATTTGAAAAGCTCTGAATGATTTGTGATCCGAGGTGGTGTTCGCTTTCTAGAGTTTTATGTTTACCTCTGTGTGCATGAGATAAATGTTGAGGCATACAAGTTATAATGATGAGACAAATAAGGACAAAAAGACGCCTTACTACTGTTCTGGAAACAACCACATTACTTTTGTTGACCTCGATGTCACCGGAAATGTGGTTGAGGCTGAGAAATCAGGAGTGATGTAGTAGAGGCAACTTTTTTCCCCTGATTTCTGCCTAATTTGGTCTTGGCCAATCCCCACCCACCAGCCAGCTCTCCCCTATCACAGACAACTACCACGTAGAGAGGGTAAAGGCAAGCACATGCTCCTTCCAAACCATGTTAAGCCAGCCAACGGCATCTTTTTCACAAGGCAGCATAACACACTCAGAGGAATGTGCTATCCACCCTCTTCCACATACATTAGCTCATAGATGCCCATGATTGGTTACTGTCAAAGTGATTTACAGAGGTGAGAGACTATACTATCCCTCCCACCCAGAGAGCATGGTCAGTTTTGCTCTTTGGATTCAAACTCACAATCTCCACAGGATTTTGTGTGACCGTTTGAATATACAACCCATCACAATACACAATTATATATATCACCAGGCCATCCCTCTGCATACTCGTGTTGAAATATCTATCGCACTCTGGCACATTTATTTGTCACATAACAGTGATGATAATTTTAACAGGAAAATCGGATGTGAGCATTTAGGAGTGAGTTAAACGGCCAGACATCAGATTTACCACCTCATTTCAAATGTGAAAAAATCTGATCCACACTGTTTACATGTATGCAACAATATCCAATCTGTGTCAGAAGTCAGAATTAGTTGGTAAGGCAGCCAAACACATATCACACCCATACTATACTGTATGTGCTTGTTGAACATCCCATTCCAGATTTAGTCCCTCCTTTTGCTGTTATAATAACCTCCACTCCTCTGGGAAGGCTTTCCACTAAATTTTAGCACATAGCTGTGGGGATCTGTCCATTCAGCCACGAGAGCATTAGTGATGTTTGGTGAGGAGGTCTGGGGTGCAGTCAATGTTCCTGTTCATCCCAAAGGTGTTCAGTGGAGTTGAGGTCAGGACTCTCATTCAAGTGCAGCCCACTCAAGATCTTCCACTCCATCTTTGGCAGACCATGTCTTCATGGACCTCGCTTTATGCACAGGGGCATTGTCATGCTGGAACATGTTTGGGCCTCAGTAATTCCAAAACATACATAGACATTCTATACAATTGTGTGCTTCCAACTTTGTGACAACTTTTTGAAGAAGAACCACATACTGTATGGGTGTGATGGTCAGGTGTCCACATACTTTTGGCCAAATAAAGAAGCACATAAGAAATGCTTACATTACAAAGCATTGTCATGATTCTAACTCTTGGCTTTCGTGCCCCTTTTACAAATCAGGATCAAATCTCACACAGAATGGGGCCTCTCCGAGCCCTTAATCAGATTACGGCCATCTGCTGCATGCTGATTAATTTAAATGTAATTTGCACCACAAGTGTACACTCTTTTTCCAATATTTGGATTTCATCAGATTTTAGGAAGTGGGTTTAGAAGTAGCTTGTAGAGGATTTCGATGTTAATTGTTTGTAGGAGGTGGAATAATTCAGGAAGAATTCAAGCCAAAAAAAAAAAAAAAAAAAAAACCTTGTGTAAAGTCACCTAGTCCTTTCAGAGGAAAAAGCAATTAACATGTCTAGCTGCAAATATTAAAATTAACAAGCAATTAATTCTTTAATTCTCTGTGGAAAACTGGGGGCTGAAATGACACCTGGCTATACTTATTTATAGCTGTTCAATTCAGAGAGGATTTTTCTTATTGCTTTAAAGGTGCTTTCCTACTTGGGTATTGTCAGGAAAATTCAGACAGATGTGAACAGGTTTTGGGGGTTCAGCAACTCAGCAGTGATACCAATGATGACAGGTAAGAGTTCTGCTCTTTAGTCGCTCATTTCCTTCAGGGTGAATGGAGTCCCACTGCTACATTCCTGATTAATTAAACATTTCTGCATGTGTTCCTGATGACTAATGATGATTCTGTAACTTATTCATGGCCCGTGGTAGTTTTACATGTCCAAACCTTTTCTCGGGATAAAAAGGATTATGCTTTGGTTAGACATTCAATTAAATGAAGAGGCTTGGGAAAAACCTGGAGGTTTTTTTTGTTTCTTAATTAAGCAGAATATGAAGACAAGTCACAACTGACAGTAGTTCTCCAAAAGATATATATATATATATATATATATATATATAATAAATTGTCTAGTAAGGCAGCAAATTAGCAAAATAGTATTAGGCTACTAGTCAAAATACTTCTCCAAAAGCTTAAAACATAGTGCTTGTGTGTGATTAAAGCACATTTTGTGGAATACTGACTTGTTCATTACAGAAAGACAGCAAATTAGCAACATGATTAATGTTTGTGGTCTGGGACTGTGTTAGCATAACATAACGTAGCAGATAGTATTCTCAACTAGCTAGCTGGTCTAACGTCTATCTAATAATAAAAAAGTGTTTCAGTATACACATCTGACAGAAATATAGACGTTTTCAGTAAGAATCCAGCTAGCTAGCTGAGGATACTGTCTGCTAGCTAGTTAACATTATGCTAACACAGCAGCAGACCACAAGCATTAGTCATGTTGCTTATTAGCTGCCTTTCTGTAGTGAACAGTTCAGTTCAACACATGTTTTAAGCAAAGAAATAAATAAACAATATATTGTTTAAGTTTCTGGAGAAATAGTTTGACTAGCAGTGCAGCTAGTATTCAGATTTTCGATAGGTGAAAACTATTAAGACCATCATTACTGCCTGAAAAGAGGTTTAGGCAAGTAAAATTGACTCAAGCCGTTCTTGTACTTGTAAATATTCAATCAATATTTAATGCTAGTCAGATCCTTACAGGACCTTATACTTGAAGTTTCCTCATTCCAGAGTCATTAAAATGCATTAACTTTAGCATGTACTCTCTGATTAGCTCTAAGTGTATGTGTGTCCTACAAATTTGGTCATGGACAGATCATTTGTCATTTGACTCTTTCATCCAGAAAACCTTTATGCCTGCTGGTGTATATGTTGTAGCTTTGATTATGAAACCTTTTAAAGCTCATGTTAAAGCTTTACATGCTTCTGAACTTATGTACAAAATAAAAAATTCATATCACGGTTAATTGCTTAACCATTTGTCAGATTTTATTAGTGTTATAATGTCAGGAATAAAACAAAGGAATACAATATTTCTCTTTCTTGAAGTTAAGAAGACTTTCCCATGGCGAAAAAAAACAACTCACTGACACTGGAGACTCCTTCCATAACTGTTAAATAAACTTGAATCTACTTGCAGAGAGCTTCACATTATCAACAAACATATGGTTTTCTTTCTAGATTAGATTATGTAGATCATCCATTATGCAAGTCCATTTGAATGAGTTGTTGCTATAGAAACAATAACGTAAAATGAGTGCATTAATATAAACCTATCATTGGAATTACAGCCAGCACTATTGACTACATTTACATGTATATCGTTATTCAGATTAATCCGAATTTGGCAATATTCTAATTCTAGTCGTGTGTAAACGCCGCAATCTCATTGCCCGATTCAGATTAAGACAATATTCTGATCCCCCAAATTCTGATTCCCACCACTGGAATATGTCTGTTTTAATAGGAAATTTGTTGTATGTAAACTCCTTATTCAGAAAATCCACTGAAAGTTGATATGTGCATACTCAGTCTGCAAGAAATTGTAGGTGTTAAGAGATGATTAGCTGTAGGCTAGGTATTTAGGAATGGCAACTCAGGAATCCTTATAACAACCTTGTATACAGGAATATTCCAATGCCTGTACGCATATAAACATCATATTCAGAATATGGTTGCAAACCGAAATAAACCTTAAACAGAACTTGATGTGCATGTAAACGTAGTCAGTGTTAGAACTACTGTTCTAGAAAATTAATCAAGTGTTGAGAATTCAGTAGTGGTGTATAAATGAATCTAAATCGCCACACTGCAGTTGATCTATCATTGTTCTAAATAAGTGTTACAAAGACAGTAAACTTGCAAGCAACCCTTAAATCTGCAAATTATCTAAGAGATGTTTAACCAATACAGCAATTTGTTAAAAAGAGACACCGTAATAAGCCTAGATATATATAATCTTCCGTAGTGCGCCATTAATGCTGAAGTTTTTTCACTTTCATTTGACAAGCAGACGCCCCCTGGTATTGAGGTCTATGTCCCAGTCCAGTCCTTCTGTGTAAATAAACCGTTGATTTTCTTTTCCACTATTGATTGACAGTGCACAACGGTGTATCGCATTACTAATGATCCGTTGAAGATTTGGTTAAGATGCTTGACTGAGGCAGATGCCTGGCTGCTAAATTCTATTTAATGAAGGATCTCATTTGCCTAGATCCCTCCTCAAGAGCTTCCTCATGGGGCCCAGACAGATTGAGTCAATCTTCCCTGAGCACTTCAGCGCCTCATAAGGCAACACCATGGGAGCACTTACTCTGGAACAGCGCACGTTTAGAAATAAATTATATGCCTTGTTACATAAATGTGAAGCTATATTTTGGCCAATAAATCACATTTACCTAAATATCCACTTACCCCAAATGCTTGTAAATTTGTAAAATAGCAGGCATAGACTGTATCTACAAATGCAAGCTGTAAAAGAAATTATATTATCATCCACATCACTGATAGCTTTGGTGTGGAATGATATCAAAATGCTATTAATATTAAGCTATTCTATAGAAAATTAGTGTATTACATTTCATAAATGGCTTCCATGCGTGGATGAATGTCTGAATTTTGTATTTGTGCATTAGAGGTCACATAGTCTAGTCGAACAATACATTTGCTAGTCACTACTGTGACTGTGGGGACGTCAATTAGTCAGGCAGATGGTAAAGAAAGCAAGATAACTGTACTTTGTTATTCTGAGAAAATACTTCTTTTATTTTTTTTCTTTAATGGACAATTAACATTTTTTAAAACATTTTACATAAAGTGTAAAGGTCTGTGCTGGAAATTGCAAGTCACTATCCAGAGAGTCAGATCAGTGGAGTACGCCAGCTGACAGACGCAAATCCAGATTCATTTTCTTACGCTACTGAGGCCAGTGTTGAACTTGGTGGAAGAACCTCCCAGACACTACTGTAGACATTGCAGCCACCATTCAAGCAAGGCCAGTCACTGAGGGCTCTGTTGATGGACATGAGCTTCCATGCTGCACGCTCTCAGTAATTTATTGCAGCCACCACGACATCCACACGAGTGCATTCCAATTAGTATGTCCTTATATAGTGTAATATTATACACAAATGTCTGTCCATCCATCCATCAATTTTCCATACCGCTCATCCTACACAGGGTTGCGGGGAGCCTGGAGCGTATCCCAGGGAACTCGTAGCACAAGGCGGGGGACACCATAGACAGGGTGCCAACCCATCGCAGGGCACAATCACACACCCAGTCATATACTATGGACAATTTGGAAATGCCAATCAGCCTACAGTGCATTTCTTTGGACTGGGGGAGGAAACCTGAGTACACAGAGGAAGTCCCCGAAGCACAGGGAGAACAAGCCCCCAACCCCAGAGGTGTGAGACAAACATTCTAACCACTAAACCACCGTGCCTCACTATACACAAATGTATTATACTGTAATTATTTGTACTTATTGATCTGATTTATATATTTTTGTCACGAACACTGTAGCCTAAAGAATCACTGAAGCTGGAAGTGTAATTTTATAATCTGTGTTTGGCTGTTATTTAAAGTGCACTTTGATGCATTCTTTGCTGCTGTTTATCAGCGTTTAACTGCACTAATAAAATAATCTAAAATAGTGATGGCTTGTATGGGTTATAAGTTTAACTATGTAAAAGATGACTAGTCAACTAGTTGACAAGTAAAATTGAATAGCAAGCCGTATTGTGTATATACATATGCCGGTTATTCAACGCACAAAATGGTATCTATTATACATTTTAATAATTGTTATTTTGTTTCCAAAGGGAGCTAAAGAAAATCTCATGATCTCACTTCACTTGTAGTTGTTTTGTATTGAGCTCAAGACCTTGCTAACCTTTAGAGTGACCAACTGAACTTCCTGAAATAAATGCAGTCGTCCTTCAAGAGCTCTTTTTTAATCCCCATCACTACACATGGAAACACTATGCGAAAGCATACTCCTTTTTTTATACTTCTATAGTAGTTTTTGTAGTTGTCATTGTTCTATGATCTATAGATTTCTTTCAGAACCTTGCCTGATGATACAGAGCTTCGAAGACCGTTTGAAAGTCGATGCCGAAAGCACCTCGTGCTAATAAAAGATACAACGTCTTTGTTACTAGCGCTTCATTTACATTCATGTATGATGTCTTTGATTTGAAAACAAAGAAAACGAATCCAGTCTTGACAGAGAATACGGCATGTATTTCTGAGTGGAAATGAAGTGAATATGAAGCTGTGAATATATTTAGTACAAATATCAAAGCATTGTAATTCTGTATCATGAAACGACGCAGAAGATTTTAATAGTCTCCCTTTTTTAATTATGTAGCCAAGGTTCATGTTTAAAAAACAGCACAAAGATTTCTCAATGCAAAAAAACCCCAAAAAACATCTACGATCTTTTTTGAAGATGGTTGACTGCTTGCTTCGTGACTAGTGTTTCTACCAGTCCTGAGTACTAACACATCTTCCATGCCTCATGTATAGTTATGATTCTGTAGCTCTCTGTTCTTTCTTCAACTCTACACTTGAGTTGGAGCACTGGTATTACTGTCGGCTACAGTATTTTAACAGCTCTGTGCTTGGATTGGATTGTGCCTTACTGGGAAGTCACGTTGAATAAATGCATTTGCCAAATGAATAAATTCAACGTCCCTTTCATTTTCCTTGTGGGGAATAACTCCAGTTACAAGTAAATGGGGAATATCATTTATTCCTTTAAAGGAGAACTCCCTGAGAGCTTTTAGCTTTTTTTTTTTTTTTTTAATCAGTATATTAATTATGGCGAACTTACTGTGTATCACAGCGCTGTTGAATTCTCAAATTTGATTGTTCGGTACAGCTCTAATTCAAATGATAGGTTTCTATTAATATATTCGTGTTTCTATAGTAACAATTCATTCACAGGGACTTGCTAAATGACATTTTGTAACATATTCCAATTCCTTCAGAGCTAAAATGATAGAATTATCTCCTGTGTAATTTTATTGCTCCATGAATAGGGCTTAAATCAACTGGCTTAGCTATTAGGAAAAGGCAGTTTTATGCAGGGCCGGATGATCAAGTTGATTAGCATGATTAAGCTATAGTTTATATTTTTTTGTGTGTGTGTTGAAGTGCCTTTGCTGCTAAAGACTTCATTAGTCATTAACACAGCCTTATGTTCTGAGATGGAGCGGTGATGATTATAATCAAGGAAAAATCCCACAGGAAGTCTTCTGTGTGGATTATACCATTTTAACCTGAGAGATGGGTGAAGATAGAACTTGCCCTCAAGGCCATCCCATTTCTCTCGTTCTCTCTGTCTCTCTCTCCCTCCAGGCATGTAATGTAAAATATAGCCTTCAAAGCCCTGCTGCTCGACATGGCAATGTTTGGATCATGCTGAAAGGAGTTGTTAGTTGTTGTGGTGGGGAGTTGCTTTGGCACTAATTGGATAAAGGAAGTATTAGCACCTTATTGAGAGGGCCTGAGGGATGAGCATGGCACCTTTTAGACTTCTTCTCCTACATATCACATTATTTTGCACTGAGGGATCTGAGGAAGGCACCGTGTTCTCACTCGCCCACACATGATGAACAAAGTTTTTATAGCTGTGAAAAGCAAACACACAACAGGGAATACTTCAGGAAAAATTGCTAAAGCAGCTAACAATCAAAGGAATTTCTACTAGAGGTAACTGTAGTCCATCAACGATGTTTGGTGGCAAGGGGTGTTCTCACCTCTAAAGGGACTTGTATGTGGAAGTAATAGTGCATTTGACACAACTTGCAAGTAGGAACTTGTCATTTTTGACCTCTGTGTGCTTGAGACACAAAGTGGGGAAAAAAACATGGACACCTCTTTTGTTACAATTACAGTACAATGATGTACTGTATATTTACCTTCTCAAAACAGCGAGCTATATAGTCAGTGTTATAGATTTAACCAGCGAATATGACCGTATGTTGATTAATCTAAATACTTCTATATACAACGGAACTCATTTAAAGGTTTTTTGATGTCACTTGCTGAACTTGAGGTTGAGGAGACTGTACTGAGTTCCAGGTTGAGGAGGTGTTGTTTTTTTATTTGTTTTTTTCTAGTCGAAGGTCGAAAATTGTGAGTGTCGGCTTTTAGTCGAATGCAGGAAATTGCCCAGAAAGGGTGGGTTATGGGTTACAAACAGCCTGGTTTGCTAAAGATAGTCAACTAAAATTAGCTTGTCTTAGCTGGTCACTAGTCTCAGCTGGTCAGGCTGTTCAGGTTTGATGGATTTATAGGGGGTTTGGTCACTTTCAGGCTGGTTCTAGCTGGTCAGACTGGTTCTAGTGGGGTGACTATAGAAAGTTACAGACCATTTACAACCATACATAAAAGAAACCTAGTTGCTACGTCGAGCTAAAATGAATACCTCTTTATAGTGAGAACATTCTAGATTGCCCAGGTTGAGTTGAACTGATTTCAGAGCATCCACTAAGATTTTTGTGAACATAGCAGCGCACTGTGCAGCATTTGGATGTAAGATTCATTGGCACTTCAAAGCAAGAGAAATTACTTTGAAGAAATTCAAAACGCAGCATTACTTTTTACACAAGAAAGCCTAGAGCCTATGCATGTTTTCATTTTATGAGGGACTATATGAACTTCTCTTGAAATTAAAGTTCTTAATTTCTTAGCTAATGTGCTTAACATTTGGCAGTGCATGTAAGGATCAGTAAGATTAGTTTTGCAAGTGGATCTGCGATTGAATGCTATTGACTTGGTTCAATAGCTTGAGGTGTCTGTGATATGAGCTTCTTCTTACATTTTGTTATCTTGCATCATGCAGTGATATCTACACCTATGGATTCATAGCCTGAATGGCTAGAAACTAATGCTGGATTGTACAAATGCTAGAATGGTCCCAACAAATAGCACTTATCCTAAGATTTATAACTGGGGAAGGATATAAGTGAGCAGTCAAAGGTTAAGTGTCCATGCTCAAGCATTTGAACGTTAAGGTCTTTGCTCAAGGACCCAATCTTGGCAGCTTGGTGGTCCTGGATTTGAAATCATGACCTTCTTATCCCCTCAGCCCCCACTTATTTTAGGGGACCAAAGTAAGAGCACACAAAAGAGGTTCTGAAAACCAATGTAATGGCAAACAGTCAGATACTTCTGATCTTGTGAAGAAGAAATCAGGACCTGATGGTTGGTGGAATGTGATAGAATAGGTTGAGCTCAACATCTGCTATAGCAACTATGCTTGATGGTGTCAGTGTTTATTGAGAGTTTTGAGAGCATGGAGAAGTTCTTAGCGAGTGGGTGGATCAAGTCTCTTTTGTAGAATTTCAGTTTCATGATGATACTCTAGGTCTTCAGATATTAGGATATCAGAAAAGGCAGCCCAATGGCTTATACAAGACTTGGGAGGTGTTGTGTGTCTTTAACATAGCACTGGTAAAAGAAGCTCTGCAAACTGATCACCGAGCCCAGTGATTTACTGTATAAAGAGAACAAGATCAGACCAAGAAGTGACCCCTGAAGAACTCCCAAAGTGTGGTGGTGAAACAAAGTTTTCATGCTACAGTATGTTGTAGGAGTTATCCTGTAGGTCACAGCACAAGTAACACACATAGAGATATGGCTATCAGTATGAATCATAGAATCAAAGGCATCTGAACAGTAAAGAATGACAAAAACTGGCTTAGTGTAGATTTATAGTCACTGTAAGAAGGTCAGAACCAGTCTAGAACATTGTTGTTTGGCTGTGGATACACAAATAAGGCTGCAGTATTGGTGGAAATGGTCTAAATAATGCAGCACTAGCATTCTTATATGTAAGAGGGGGAAAAAAGAATGTTCAAGAAAAGGAATGAATAAAAATGGTGTGTTTTGCAGGCAGGACATGTTTTAGAGTGTAAAGCAACATCAGCGAAATCTTTGGAAAAGCTTTAACAAGGAGAAAGTCAGGGGGTGACAGCGAGCAGACTAAAAGATGGCTCTGGGGAGTGCAAAGATCTAACAGTACAGTACTTGGCTTACAGAGAAATTGTCATATAAAAGCAGGGTATTCAACAAAGCAGTTGGAACAGAGAATTTTATTTTGTTTCACTAACAAAATATCAATAACTGTTTATACAAAGATTGCATTCTCTTTCTGTTTGGCCATCAGGAACCCTGTGGTTTAGTCAGTGACTGGGTTTAAAGGCATGCTTAAAACCTGTATATTCACATTTAAATGATGTTATATGCTTACAACCTTCTTTTTAAAGGCACCTGAACCCAAAGTGCTAGCATGGCTATGAGTGAACAAAACCAGTTAGCAGTATCCCAATTAGGTCAACACTTCTAGCCTCATGTTGCATCAAGCTAATTCCTCAACAAGAAAAAAATCATCTGGAATTATGCCTTTGAATGAAGCAACCAAAGGTAATGCTCAGCATGATGCTACCACAACAATGCTTCACTGTTGGGATGGTATAGGGTTTCCTCCAAGATACCATATTGTGCCAAGGCCAAAAAAATTTAATTTTGCTCTCATTCAGACCAAAGAATGTTTTTACATATGTTCACTGACTCTCCAACAAATTTCAAATGAGATTTTATTCTTCCATTCTTCCATAAAGCCCAGCTGTATGGAATGTCCAGGCTATGGCTATCCTGTCAACAGCTTCTCCCATTTGAGTTGTGGAACTCTTCAGCCCCTTCAGTTACTCTTGGCCTCTTGGTTGCTTCTCTGACTAATCCCGTCCATACCTGGTCACTGACATGTCTAGACGTGTTTGTTTAGTATGTTTTCTAACAAACTCTGTGGACCTCCAGGAACAGGTGTATTTATCATGTGACGCCTTAATTGCACACAGGTCAGCTTGTATAAATTCATGACATACTGTATAATGCCAGTTAAGTCCATTTCAGTTGCAGGTTGTAACATAAAAAAATGTGGAAAAGTTTAAGGGGGGTGAATATTTGCAAAGCACTGTAATAATATGTGAAACTGTGTTTAGGAATGTACTGTTGCTTAAATACATTTCCTTAATTGGGTTCAAATGAGTTGTAAATCAGTTATGACTAAAGTAAAACCATGGCTTCAAAATAAGTTGGATATTGTGTTAAGGTGTTTGACCTTTGGTCACCCCATGTCTTAGGAACACTT
>JANDJT010000131.1:17187706-17200983 GCA_024331685.1 Stegophilus panzeri | reverse complement strand
TTTAGGAATGTACTGTTGCTTAAATACATTTCCTTAATTGGGTTCAAATGAGTTGTAAATCAGTTATGACTAAAGTAGACTAAAGTAAACCATGGCTTCAAAATAAGTTGGATATTGTGTTAAGGTGTTTGACCTTTGGTCACCCCATGTCTTAGGAACACTTATGTATCGTCATAGAGCTGAGCACACATAGGGCACTAGGAACATGGATATGGACCCAGGACCCGGAGATCAGGTTGATTAGCATGATTAAGTTTTAAACTCATTATATTCTGAGAAGAAATGGTCATGCTTTTAATCTGTGAAAAATCCCACAGGATTATGTTAACTATGTTAGCGCTCCACTACTTGGAGGACTCTTCTGTGTGGGGCATACTACCTTTCCCCTAGGGACAGGGGAACAATTTAGGATCGCATTCCACTCATTCTCATTTTCTCTCTAATAATCTTCAAAACCCTGCTGTTCGACATGGTGGCATTTCGATCATGCTGAGAGGAGTTGTTAGGGGTCAGTGGGGGAATTGTTTTGACAATAATTGTATAAAGGAAGTACAAGCCCCCCACTGAGAAGGCCTGAGGGGTGAACATGGCACTCTTTAGACTTACAGATCTTACACAGCTTACTGTTACATGCTGAGGGATCTGAGGAAGCCACCATGTTGTCACTCGCCCACACATGATGAACACAAAGATTTTATAGCTGAGAAAAAAAAAATTCAAGATGAAATACTTCAATGGAACTGCTAAGGTTGTTTGGTTAAAAAAAAAAAAAAAAAAAAACATTGGAAAACTTCCAGTCCAAATGTAATCAATCAGGTGATACATGTTTGAGGTCTTACAGTGCGTGTTTAATTTAGCACTGGAACTATGACGGTAATGTAGCTTACACACAATGGAAATTGATCTCATGCGAAATCATTACTGTGCCTCAAACCCCATCTTCAGTAATGTCGGAAAAGCTGATAATATACTGTAGTTCTTAAAACTTAAAACCTACATTCTATCAATAAAAACCATCCTACTATCACGCTAAATCAAGTATATGTAGTATTTCCATTACTTTTTAATCACATATGCAAAATGTAAAAAAAATAAATCAATAAAAATTAAAAAAAAGCAAATGTTGAACAATAAATAGTTCCTGGTTGAGTGACTACAAAAGCAAAAACTGTGTATATTAGGGTTTTTTTGTGCCAAACTATATATTTCATTAAAGTTAAAGCAGTTAGCACAAATCCAAATGATGCAAAGCTAGCTGGTTTTCCAGTAGATATCATTCCTCATTAGCCGTGCTAGCGTTTATGTTCCGTTATTGCACTGAATTGCGAGTTAATTGTTTTGTTTTGTTTTTTTGCTTAGTCCTTTTTTTTTTTTTTTTTTTTTTTTTTTTAAGTTCTATTACACTTTGCTGAAAGTTAAAAAATATATAAATAAATAAATAAATAAAGAAAGAAAGAAAAGAAAAATGCTGTAACTGCAGTTTGAGGTGAGAACAATCTAAGTCAGGTTGCAGCAAGAAGAATGTTAAAATTCAGGGCATGCATGCAGCTATGAACGAAAGCAGACAGCGGTGGAATGAGTACAGGTCTCCCTAGCACTCTAGCTAATCAAATAACAAGAAAAAGTGGGCGGCAGGCTGTGTAGAACATTTGAGGGCAGGCCGACGTCCCTGAAACTCTGCCCGAGGAACGATGAGATGAAGAGAGACAGAAAGAGAAAAGGAATTCAATTGAGAAGCAAAGATCTTGATCAGGTTTACAGTATTTTCCTGCATGTCCTTGTGGGTTTTCTGCTTTAATTGCTTGCGTTATTGATGTCAGCAAAGCAAAGTGCACCTCCCTGCTACCTGAATAATTCATGCCGGTGTATTATTAGTAAGCAGAG
This sequence comes from Stegophilus panzeri, assembly GCA_024331685.1. NCBI lineage: Eukaryota > Metazoa > Chordata > Actinopteri > Siluriformes > Trichomycteridae > Stegophilus > Stegophilus panzeri. The sequence continues at coordinate 17,199,099 of JANDJT010000131.1, read as the reverse complement.
CTGGAACTGCGGCACTCAAAGTGAGGCGTAGTGTGTGATTGCTCAGAAACGCATTCCTGCACACGAATGACACTTAATGAGAAATGATTCGGAGCGTATGGGACAAACGTGCTGTTCTTGAGCTGCCGCTTTAATGCGTCCTGTTAGATCAGCTCGGTCATGCTAATCCTCATGATGAAATTAATCACAGAGGAACCCAGAACAATGAAGCTAGGTCAAGGTGCACATAATGAACGTAATTTTAAGATTTCTGTTGGTTTTCTGTAACGGCGGTTTTGACAGTAGTGGCGACTATAACTCAAATCACATGTGTAGATTAATGTGCTCATTCCAATTCATTACTGTACCACCAAATACACAGGGACTTGTACGGCGAACGCTTCACATAATCAAAGCATAAGAATTCAACGGATTATGAAGCATTTTTAATTAACAAAGCAAAACATAGAATCGTTGATAAGGTAAAGCATTCTCTAAGGAGATGTTTATTCGACGATTATGGAAGGAGTCTGCGCTTTCTAACAGTACATTTTCTGCCAAGGGAAAGTTTTCACTTTTGTTTATACACAGATCAGCCATAACATTAAAACCACCCACCTAATATTGTGGAGGTTCCAGTTCTGCCACCGAAACAGCTCGGACCCATTGAGCCTTGGACTCCAAAAGACCTCTGAAGGTGTGCTGTGGTATCTGGCACCAAGATGTTAGCAGCAGATCCTTTAAGTCCTGTAAGCTGCGAGGTGGGGTCTCCATGGATCGGACTTGTTGGTACAGCACATCCCACAGACGCTCGATCGGATTGAGATGTGAGGAATTTGGAGGCCGAGTCAACACCTTGAACTCTTTATCATGTTTCTCAAACCGTTCCTGAACAAAGCTGTGATGCACTGTGTGTTCTGGCACCTTTCTATCATAGCCAGCATGAACTTTTTCAGCAATCTGTGCTACAGTAGCTCTTCTGTGGGATCGGACCAGACGGGCTCGCCTTTGGTCCACATGTGCATCAGTGAGACTTGAGTACCCATGACCCTGTTCCCGGTTCACCGGTTGTCCTTCCTTGGACCACATTTGGTAGGTACTAACCACTGTATGCCGGGAACACCCCACAAGGCCTGCTGTTTTGGAGATGCTTCGACCCAGTCGTCTAGCCATCACAATTTCGCTCTTGTCAGAGTTGCTCAGATCTGCCCATTTTTCCGTTTCTAACACATCAACTTCGAGAACTGACTGTTCACTTGCCGCCTATTATATCCCACCCCTTGACAGGTGCCACTGTAATGAGATAATCAATGTTATTCACTTCAGTTGTCGGTGGTTTTAATCTTATGGCTGATTGGTGTATATACCCAGGGATGGCTGATATAAAATATCAGATAAAAAAATTCTGATCATTTTGGATTTTTATGGACTCATGTTGATATTCATAAGAAGAATAATCACAGAATGGTCTGAAGAAGGTGGGGCTGGGGGCTAGTGTGTGTGTGTGTGTGTGTGTGTGTGTGTGTGTGTGTGAGAGAGAGATTGCCTCACATCATTCTTATTATACCATCATTGAGACCTAACAATATAATGCATCACTCAACCGTAATAGTTTTATGCTCAAAGCTGTTGATTGATATTAGATTTAGCCATCACTGTATGTACCTGACCTCTCTCTATGACTCATTGCAAGACTTTGCCATTTCAGTGTGCATTTCAAAGCATTGTTTTCTTCACGGTTTCTATTGATTGCTCTGTTTGCCTGCCGATCGACCGCTCCCTCTGCCGCCTTGCTTACCATTTATTTGCCTCATGATTTGAATTGTTAATAAACAGCGCACTCTTACATCCATCTGCCTCCACCTCGTCAGACAACTAAACCCTCTGATGCCGTTATAGAGCATTTCTTACACCCTCAGCGTAGTAAAAGGCATCAGCAATGACTTTTTTTTTTTTTTTTTTTTGCGCTGCACTCCCCACTAAAGGTACATCTGTCTAAAGTAATAGAGAAACTAGAGGAGTGCAGTGTGTCCTGTGGTTTGGTGTGGAACACATTGGTGGGGAAAGGCTGATGGGCTTCACAGATCCCATCATTCAGACCCTTATGATGGGAAGAGAGAGATTCTTTAGAGGTCAGAGGTCAGGAGATGGAAAATTGAATTTATCCCCTCTCCTGGATAAGGCGGCTTAAACCCCTCTCCTGTGGGTTTATGAGTCAGACTGGAACCGTTTGACTGCAGTCGACGAACCGAGAAGTAAAAGATGTTTTTCCTCAACCTGATTCTTCTTGCAAACCAATCATCAGCATTTGAATGTGGCAAGGTTCTGAATAAACACTCAGCAGGGTGCTGAATGATACACTGAGGAAAAAAAAATTGGAGATTTGATTGGCATCCACCTGTGGTTCAGTTTTCAGTTGCTGCCTTTCACATTATTTCTCCCACAATTCCCAGCTTTATATATTTCCATTTTATCTTCTTTTTTTTTCCCATGTCCGCCCTTGACTGAGGCCTTGCGTCAACTTCAGGATATTATGAAACTGTAAACTCGCACTACTGATGTGCTGGTATAAATGTTTTGAACCCACATGCTGTGACAAAATCAAAACGGCTCAAGCAGCTACATGAAATATCATTGAAACATGAACACTGTGTGCCGTTCTTCATAGATAAATCTACAAAAATACCTGAATTTATCCTGTTTTTTATAGTCCAAACAGCTGAACAAGACCACTGCCTGGGTGTCCGCGGTCCCCGTTTCACCATCTCAGGATAAAGTTCCCAGTAAGGTCCAAAGCTACTGTATCTTTGTGGTGTAATGTTGTCATCTTTTTTTTTTTTTTTTTAAGTGCATATATGTAGTCATCTGTAGATGGATGCAATGAATTTTATTTTGTGATCAGTTCTGTGTACTTTAATATATGAATTTAATTCAATTCAATTTTATTTGTATAGCGCTTTTAACAATGGACATTGTCTCAAAGCAACTTTACAGAAACATAGGATCAAGACAGGATATAGATTACTACTGTATACAATATTTATTAAATATATTTAGAAAATATGCAAAAAATTAAGCAGCTATTCTGACGTAATTCTGAGGCAACTGCATCCATAAATGAATCTGACAAAAACCAGTGATTTCCCCCTTGTGCAACAAACACCATGTGCTAGAGATTTGTTTTCGGTTCTAGTCCTCTCTCCATTCCCTGTCCTGTCATTGCTATGTTGCCTTATTGTGTTCACCTGTTCCGTGTTAGTCCCTGTTTAGTTTGCCTATGTGTAACCTGTTCTTTTAATGTGTAATCAGGAAGTCTTACCATGCATTACAACCAGTATTTCAACTTTTATATGTCTTGTACTGTAAGTGATGAGAACTAAATAGTCTTGCATTCTACATCATTAAAATGTTGTTGATGTTGTTGTTTTAAATCTATTTGCTAATGAATGCTTCTGTTACAATGGATGCTTCTTCTTCTACTTCCCAAAAGGGAATCTCTCTCTTTCTGTTTCATAAGACACTATCTCTCCATCACATTTCCTCACAGCTCTGATAAAAGCCAGCAGCCCAAATAGAATTCTGCCTATGTAAATTTCAAAAAGGTAAAAAATAGAAAATCTAACTCCGTCCATGAGGCTGTCTTCATACACGTTGTCAGGCTGAACATCAGCCCAGAGCATGCACTTCTCAGCTCTCAGCCCTGTGCCTGAGTAAACAGCAGCCAGAACAAGTGTGTGATTATTGAGCAGACTAAAAGCTAACCTCTCCCCACCATCTTGTTTGCTCTTGGGCGGATGTAATGACCTCATGGGCCCTTATCTGTGTGGACACACTAATGTCGATAATCCTTTTGCGTTGAGTAAATATCACACAGCTTAATGACTTTAAGATGCTGCCATTTTAACGGGCTAATATGAAATATGTTGTGTGGTTGATCAAGAACAATGCTGCTGTGATAGAGTTCACGAGTTCAAAAGAGAACGCTGTGCCTCGTAGCAGCTCGTTACATTGAAACATCTGGTTTTAAAGTGCAACATCTGGTTTTAAAGTGCTAGCAGTACTCGTTTTATTTTTTTTTACCAATAAGGGAAAAAAATGGTCTACCACATATACTAAACTTCACAGCAAGCAGTCTAGGTGTTAGAACTGTAATATCCTCATTTGTTAGTTATGCTAGCAGTTCTACTCCAGCAGTTACTAGTTATTGCACACTTCAGTATTGCTGAATCATGCTAGTGGAAAAAATACAGGTACTTTATCAAGAAGAAATCACAAAAATACAGCCAAAACCAACAGCTGAGTCAGTATAGATATGAGATATGCTAATTGATATACTAGCACTGATCACTGATATACTACCATAGCTAAGAATTGTACTTGAAATCCTTACAAAAGGAATCATTATAATAAATAAATATATTTTAACAATTTTTGGGTGGTGCATCTGGCAGTGTATCATATAAATTGATATGAATATTATTCACACATGGCTTAGTGGTTAGCACCTTTGCCTCGCACCTCCAAAGTTATGGGTTCTAATCCCGCCTCCACCTTGAGTGTGTGGAGCTTGCACGTTCTCCCCCAGTCCAAAGACATTTGTTGTAGGCTGATTGCCATTTCCAAATTGTCTAGGTGTGTAAATGTATGTACAATTGTGCCCTGTGATGGGTTGGCCTTGTGCCCAGAGTTCTCTGGGATAGGCTCCAGGCTCCCCCACGCACTTGTGTAGGATAAGCAGTACAGAAAATTGATGGATGGATTATTCACACATAAGAACGCAGGTTCTTAGAGATGAAAAGCCAGTTTGGTTGAATCCATAGTGTGGTCATACCACTTACCACTAGCTCGTTTGAATTCTCGATTCTGATTGGTCAGGAAATGTTAATTAATATAATAGTCAGAGGTAAGTCTGTATTTTTTTTTTTCTTGTCTTATTATTTGGAGAGAGCAGTAAGCAATAACAGGAACTAACTTGTTTATTGACCATGCCACAACTGTAAATGTAACTAATTGGATTAAAAAAAAAAAAAAGTATGACGTGTCATTTTTTTTAACAAATAAAATTTTCTTAGTGTTGACAAATTGCTGAGGTATAAAACACATTGTTGATTATTTTTCCTATAACGCATCCCAAAGTGTTTATTCTTTACTTATTGCCATACAGTGACCTAAGCTGCCCTTCATAATCAATAAATCCCTTTTTTTTTTTTCTTCGTCAAGGCCTGCTAAATGGTCCACCTGACACGTTGATGCCATTGTGGCCGCAGGACATTTACAGAGAACCTCATTTTTCATGTGGAATTGTGCTGTTTGGCTTTGCCCTTGCTTCTAGAGAGATGTAATTAAAAAAAAGTGAATTGCCCTTGTTCTAAAATGCGGTGGGTTGGAGACTCTGAGTCATCATCAATTCAAAAGTCTTGTGGTCAAAAGATCTCAGCATGTACAGTACATCAGAAGCCAGACTTTGCCTCATCACTGTTTTTGATCTCTGTACAACAATGAAATGGGTTGTTTTTTTTTCATAGTAGTGGGGAAAAAAGGGTTCTCTTACTCTGACTGATGCTCTGGAGGACTCTTACAGTGTGAGGTTAAAGCGTGTATGATTTATATTTAACACTTTGAGCCACATTTTGTAAGGAAGATGCTGGGAATTGTTTCAGGTGGAGTTTGTCTTGTAAAATGCAGGTTCCTCAAGCCCTCTTTGGACAGGAAACAGTTCTAGCATCATAAAGGGGTTCTACTGCACTTCATTCTGTGATGAAAGCCTCGGTTATACTTTCCTTCATAGAACCCTATTATGCTCTCATATTAATATTTATAGCACAGCACTGTTGAATTCTCAATTATAACTGGTCAGAAGGTGTTGATTAATGTTCTAGAACAGCAGGTCTGACCGTAGTTCCAGCTTTTATTCAAATCGCAGGTTAATATTAATGTTCTCGTTCTAATATATTATCGTTTCTAGAGTAACAGCTCATTCACAGGGTGAATGGTATGGTAGGTATGGTAGGTGATCTACATAGTCTAACGCTAATAATAAACAGAAAAAAGTCTTGCTTGATTGTTGATCTGAAGCTTTCTGTAAGGTGTCAATAATGGATCATTTACAGAAGGAGTCTCCAGTGTACTGATTGACCTTTAAAGCTTTTATCTAAATGATAATTAAGGGTATACCACATTCCCAGGTAAAAGATGCATAATAAAAGGCACTAGATGTTTCCAGAGACTAGGATAATACTTTAAAAGTGCTTTATTCCTGAGAATGTATGGAATTTCATGTGGCTATTTCGAAGAGGTTCTAAACAAGACCACATTTTAACGGTAAAGTGATATGTCTAGAAACATTCTTTATCACTTCCAGGTGAAATCCATCATCGGTTTTGTTAGAGGAACCTTCAAAACGATTATTAAATTGAGATGATGAGTTCTGCCCTCTGTGAGTGTCAAGGATGTTTACTTTCTCCCTCATCATCCATTCTCATCTGCTATTAGATACCGACAGTGTATTTATTAGGAGTTGAAATTCAGGTAAGGAGATATGAAATAGCTGGATGGTAGAGGCTGTGCGAACGTTCAAAGCTCTAGAAGCCAATATGGGTTCTAATCATAGACTAGAGATATTCAATTAGCAGCCTGTGGGCCAGATCTGGCCCTTGAGTACAGTTTACTGGTCCTTTAATGGCTTTTAGCAGCTAATGAAATGAGAAAGTATGCATTAAGGACTTTCCACAAACGAAGGCAACAATTGCTCATGTCCAATATGATTTTCAGCAAGAGGCAGGAAAGTCAAGTGATGTCAGTGGAGCACCAGGTGGTGCAGCAAGCAAGCAAGCTTGACCCTGAGAAACTTTCCCTCGCATGCCTGAGAGAAATTCGCAAACACCCACCTCTGAGTTTTAAAAAAGAGTTCAAAATCAACTTGGTAATCAGTTTTGGGGAACTTCGCTTGGAAACTTATTTGACACAGAAGCAGAAAAGTAGCATGTGTGGTGGTCTGGGAAAACCTCCTAAGATATAGCTGAGAGAAAAATTCAATGTTTTGGCCATTATTAAGTTTTATTTTAAAAAGGGCTTAGTAATTAGCACATTTGCCTCGTACCTCCAGGGTTGGGATTGGAATCCTGCCTCTGCCCTGTATGTGCAGAGTTTGCATGTTCTCCCCGTGCTTCGGGGGTTTCCTCAGGGTACTCCGGTTTCCTCCCCCAGTCCAAAGACACGCGTTGTCGGCTAACTGGCATTTCGAAATTGTCCGTAGCGTGAGAATGTGTGTGCGCGATTGTGCGCTGTGATGGGTTGGCACCCCTCCAGTGTGTCCCCTGCCGTGTGCCTAGGATAGGCCCCAGGCTCCCCGGGACCATGTGTAGGATCAGCGGTATGGAAAAATGGATGGATAGATTTGGAAAGGTACTTTACTTATTTTTTAATCTTGCCTAGGCTAATATTCTGCATACGTGAGGTTATGTAAGGAGTCAGTTTATCAGTCAGTTCATCTAAAGATGACTAAAACCTTGCTAGCTAAGTGTGATTTCCACACACAGTGAATGCCATGTTTCGATAACATTACTGTATTGCTATATGATACAGTGAAATGGACGTAAGACTCATCAATTCAGTTTGCAATCAGATATCACATGCCTGTCAAAATGCCTGCGATGCTCCTTTTTCACTTTTTATAGTGACTTTAAAACACTGGAACTTTACTTGTGATTGAGATACATGTCAGTTTATTATAATTTAATTAGAAATTACTCATAAAACCACAGTGACTAAACATTTTAAGGTAGCCATGATTTTTTTTTTTTTTGCAGTAATTTGTTCAGTAATTTATTGACAGTAACACACCCACCCATTATCTGGGATAACGAACAGTTTTAGCCTACTCTATACAGTAAAATGAGGGGAAAATACAAGGCAACATTACATTGCCATCAAATAATTACAGATGAACGTTTCCTGCACAACACTTCAGTAAATGAACATCATTGCCTTTATTGTTTTTTCATAGCTGGGTATGGACAGGATTTTCCCCTCCTATTGAAACAATATAGACTATAGATATAGTCATATCATTGTATTGCAGTGCAATACCTTAAATATGCAATACATACAAAAATCAACTGTTAATGGACGTGAAAGACAAACTATTAAGCAGAAAGAATAGCTAATTTCTTCATAAAATTGTATGCATATTTTTCAATAAATATAACGAGTATTTATGATTCGAAAACTAAAATGAAGTATTATGTTAAAGCAGTAATGTAAACATCAGCCCGCGACGTAATGTCATTGTACGTGCGAGATCAAAGTGTCTGACAGTCTCGATGCGTCGAAGGCGCTCGTGCTATATTGAACTGAGAATAAACTGGCAAACGATCTATCCCGAAATGTCTCTGATCGACAGAACAAGGACCAGTTTATTTTATTAGAATACATTACGATCACTCCAAATGTGTTCGTTTCTGCACCATCATAAGTCACTGGCTAAAAGTCAGTCAGCTGCAGTAAAGTTGCATTTTGTTCATCGTACCCTATCTCTTCATACATTCAGAGGGTGGGACCCACTTTGAAATGGTGACATTAATTGGTGTCACTACAGGTGACGGTTGGTGGACTAGCGTATAGTGATTATGCAAGCCCCGCTTCCAAGCCCAAGGCCCTAGGTAATTGCCTACTCTGCCTATAGGTAGCACCGGCCCTGGTCCTTCTTTGGAGCATTTTTGGTAGGTACTAACCACTGCATATTGGGAACACCCCACAAGACCTGTCATGTTGGAGATGCTCTGACCCAGTCGTCTAGCCATCACAATTTGGCCCGTGTCAAAGTCACTCAGATCCTTATGCTTGGCCATTTTTCCTGCCTCCAACACATCAACTTCAAGAACTGACCGTTCACTTGCTGCCCAATATTGATATCCCACCCCTTGACAGGTGCCATTGTAATGAGATAATCAATGTTATTCACTTCACCTGTCAGTGGTTATGAATTTATGGCTGATCGGTGTATCTTACAAGAGAAATGGTTCTGTAAATTGTAGATATACTGTCTGCCGTTACACTTGCATTAAACTAAGCTCTTGGTGGCCACTGATTATTTTTAAGCTATTGTAACTCAAAAATATTCCACCCATAACCCGCAACCTTGTTCTGAAACTAGCCCGAATGTAGCATAAAATTAAGAACCAACACAAAATAAGTGAAGACAGTTGGGAAACAAACCAATGACATGATAGGGACTAAAACAAAAACCAGTAGCTCTCCAGAAACACATTGATGAGTACAGTTCTAAACTATGGTTTTATGCTTAGTTTGCTTTGACCTCTGCTTGTCTGTTGTCTCAATTTGCTAATGTTATAAGCCTTGATCCCTGATATGGAGGATGTCTGAATATCAAACGCCCCTGCATTTCCGTCTGACTGCCTCAAGTACTCCAACAGTGCACATAAACAGTCTGCGAGCTTTCCAATCGCAAATGTGTTAAAAGATCTCCGACTGTGACTTTAGACCCATTTTATTATGGTGAACTTTAAGCACAGTTGCCTTCACAAGCCCCTTTCTAGCGTGTTAATAAACCCATATGATTGAAGGTGGCATTGAATAAAAGAGCCAGCTGTTTATCAGGGGACGGCCACTGACAGGGTGGAAGCTAGTAAGGTGCAAAGTGAAATTAGGTAAGAAATTTAGGTAAAGGTCCTTGGTGGTGGAGCGACTTACAGAAGAATTATACCTGCCCACAGAGGAATAAACGATAATGGAACTGTGAAATGACTTCTACAGGCTTGTTTATAAAGGGTCCTTTCACACTGAACGCAAAACGATCGGTCGCCTTCAGCTAATTCACACCTGCACGATAGGTGGCACTGACCGAGAATGCATTTTTACATCCGCACACTAGGTGGCGCAACCCACTATATCGTCTTTGACCACTGAGAAGAAGAGTCACGTAAATGTTGGCATGTAGCACCACAACACAAACTGTTAAGAAGCACAGAAACTACCTTTTCTTATTTTATGTGGATTCTACCCAGAAAGAGAGGCAGAAAGTTTTTTGTTTGTTGAACAGCACCATCAAACTGTTTTAGTATGAATGAAATAATGTGAAATATAATGCAATAACACGGCAGTGTGACAAAAGGGCTTTCTGTGCTATAGCGCCACCTATCACGCCCTTTTGTGCAACAGCAGCGTCTCCGGGAATGTGATCTAAAGCACCAATCCCATTTTGTCGCCGAGTGACAGGGAGGAAAAAAGAAAAAAATATATATATATCGACACACTGGATGAAAAAGGGGGGGGGGTGGGGGAGTGTCGCTTTGTGGCGCCGCGAATCATCCGCATCTGGTGTGAAAAGGACCTTAAGCATCATAGAATACTGGAGATTTTGAATGTCTTTTTATGTTTGTTTGTTTCTTATTTTAGATTGTATGCATATTTTAGAGATGTATGTAACAGTATCAGTTGTTGTTGATGGCATACATTAAAATAAACATATGTACTCCACCAGCCTTACAGGTGCTACTATAAAATACTATACTACATTTGAAATGAATTTATTTTATTATTATATATAATCCTGAAGGAAGGTGATGCACTGCAAGCTGAATGTTCACATCCCAAGTCCCTTTATTTTAAGACAAAACTCTCTCATTATATATGAATATAAAATTCAATAGGTAGTATTCACTCCAACTATTCAGGCAAGCAAGAGGAACCAGAATAGCCTGGTGGTGGCACTATGTTGCAGTGTTTTCCGTTTTGTGTCCTATTTTGGGGGAGTGAGATGTGGAGATAAAATAATTTTTTGTTCCACCCTATTCCTTGGCTCAAACCAAACAGAAAAGCCTCAAAAACCATTAAGCTCCACCCACTTTGTGGTAATTAACATAATATGCTCAACTTTTTTTCCAGTCACCCAAGAGACTGAATCAAAATGAGACCACCATAGCTGGAATGGCAACTTTTTGTTTGACATGGTCTTTTGCTCCTCTTGCTCATGGTTCTTGTTGTGACTATCTGTTCTTCATCCTGTGCCGGACTACTGACCCTGAAATTCAATTAACCTCTTGTGTGGTATTGCTCTGTTTCAGTAGACAGAAAATATTGTTTTGGGGGCTTGTTGTCTGCAATTAAAAATATCACCAGGAGCAGGGATTGGCCATTTCCGTTTTGTTAAGAAGAAGTAGAAATAGATAAAAGACAAGACAATGATAGAAAAATTCTAATGCCAGACAGTTCTTCAGGTCTGTTAAAGGATTAGAGGGAAAAAAATCCCTTTCGCTCTCATATCTCTGTCTCCCAGACACCTTGCAGCGTGTTAAAAATGACCTTCAAAGCCCATAAGTCTAAAGCTCGCCTCCTTCTGTGTGCCCCTGTTCTTCAAAATTAGAATTATTTTAGACACTCACATATACATACAC
>JANDJT010000131.1:17175928-17187606 GCA_024331685.1 Stegophilus panzeri | reverse complement strand
ACACACATATGTATATACATATATACATACACACACATACATATATACACACATACATATATATATATATATATATATACACACACATATATACATACACACACACACACACACACAAATACATATATATACACATATACATACAGTACAAATTCTACTCAGGTATAGATCACTCAGAAATAATTACTTAATCATATACATATGAACCATTACACATTTCATACATTATATTCTGAATTTCAACTCTTAATTTGGGGATGTTCCCATCTACCCCAGCATGTAACTCATTTATTCTAAAGGCTATTTTGAAAGTCAGTGCCAGTCTGATTTAATCTTGCTACCAGTAGATAGGGCTTTTAAATATTTACAAACACAGGAGTAATTTAATTAGAGATTTACACTCATATCATTTATCGGTGTCTGTTTTTATATCAGCCATGTCATTTTTTAATGCCACAAGCAAACTGTCCTGTAATGGGACGATAAAGATTTATTGAAATGATTGCAAGGCTGGACTATTATACGGAATTAGCCGCAGCCTTCCATTCCCTAGCAGTCTGTCATTCATTCGGCGACCGAGCTGAAAGCTTGTCAAAATAATGCAGATTTATTGAGGCAACATTTGTATCGGATGCTGCCAGACATTCACTGACTCAGATACAATGCATAATTCAATAGGCGACTGCCAAAACATTTGGCACTACCCTCAAGCAAGCAGGAGAGGTCAAATAAACACTGGTTTAAATGCTTGGAAAAATGATAATGGATTTGAAAGCTAGGGTTGTTGATTGTGAGATTTTGGGTTAGACACAGACTTTCTATACAGATTTTGTAATCGTGATATTATTGAGTTGGGACTCCACTAGCTCACGCTGATTAACTTTTGTGAACCGTCTGGAACGCAGTTGTGGGTGCTCAGTGAGGGCAATCCTAGAAACATTGTCAAAAATCTATAGTATGGGTCAACACACAGGCAGATAGTTGGATCATACGAATATTTTAAATGATAAACATTGACAGGGTCTAAACACAGAAAACTCAGGGTGGGGGTGGGGGATCTTTGGGGCTTGGACTTTATGACAAAACACAACAGGGTATACACAGACCAATTAATCAAGAACTAACACAAAACAAGTGGACACCACCAGGTAACAAACCAATAACAGTATGAAGGATGGAGACGGGACCAAAATCTAAACCAAAACAAAAGCACATGATGCACATCACCATGCATAGAGGGAATCTGTCATAAGCACAATCTACAATTGTTATGATTTCAACATGTATGCAGGCCTGGCCCTAACAATAGGCAAATTGTAGGCACTTCCTAAGGCTTCTGTATATGTAATCATTAAAAATATACACTTATTTTCTTCTTTTTTTGGTCCCTAACTGGGGTCTATGCTAGTATGGGTGCACTGGATTTCAGAATGTACTTTTACTGGTGATGCTTGGTGATCAAGGACAACATTCATGGCTTCTTTAAGGAAGAGTCTCCAATCCCTGCGGTTGTTTTCAATTTGCTTGGTCCAGGTCTTCTTTGGTGCTATAGGGAACACTGCCTCCAGAGTAGTCTGCATGGTAGCTGGCTGGCATTCATCTTGCACGTGAGCAAACCAGTATAGACTTTGCTTCTGCATTTCCTCCACAATTGTTGGTTGCTCTTCACACGTAGTCTGATGGTCTTGTTTTGAAGGTGAACTTGGAAGGAAACTCCCAGGATTTCTCTCAGCCATTTCATTCGGAACACCTCAAGCTTGTTCGTACCTGGTTTGAGCAGCATCCAATTGATAAAGGAGTTTTGCATGTTCTCCCAGTATCTGCATGTGTTTCCTCCAGGTTCTCTAGTTTCCTCCCAAAAATGCCAGTAGGCAGATTGGCTACTCTAGGTGTGCAGGAGTGTGTGAATATGTGTGTGCACCGTGCTCTGCAATGTCCCACCCAGGCTGTATTCCTACCTCACACCCAGTGTTCCCAGGGTAGGCTCTGAACGCACTGCAACCATGTTCAGGATAAAGCAGTTACTGAAAATGGATGAATGGATGAGGGTTGTGGGTGCCTTAAATAATGAAATCACAATTTGAATACGACTACCATGTTGTTGTTTTTTTAAATGCATGAGCATGTCACACATCAGTTTAACTGTCTCATTCTCAGACTGTCTGTCTTGCTGCATCTCTCTCTGCGTGTCTCCTTATTTAACGGTCAATCTGTCTTTGAGTTTTTCTCTCTCTCATTGTAATCCTATCCATCTCTTTCTTTTTCTAACCTCTCTGTTTCTCTCATTCTTTCTGTACTTCTTTGATCAAACTCAAACAAACGCATCTCATCCTTGTATGCATATGACCACGAGAGCAAACAGGTTCCTATTTCCTGGTGCATTATATTCTCAGCTAAACTTACTGGAAGAAATGCTGTGCTATTTCTTTGTGAGTCACAGCTCCTATCAGCAGAGGTAGGTGCTAACGTGCTACATTTACTTCATTACATTTACTGGAGTCACTTTTGGAAGAAAAAAAAAAAAAGAGTAGGTTAAACTGGCCATACTTATACTCTTACTCAAGTGCATTTTTAATCACTGAATTGTACTTTTACTTCGTTACATTCGGTGGCGTTCCTCCGTTACTGTTAAATGAATGTTAATGAATATATGCAGTTTTAATAATTAGTTTATAGAACGTATAATGAGGTCGTGAGCTTCACGATACACTGCAGTGGTCTGAATGCGGACGCAAGAACCGCCCACTTTTTTAGCGGCTCGGTCCTGAAAGATAATGGCCGGAGAGGGGGAAGAAGCGAGCGGGTCAACGGAGGCAGGACGCACACACACAAACATACTAACACACAGAAACACTCACTCTCTCTACACAAACTTTCTCTTCTGTTCTGTTCCACAGTCTGTTCTTTTGTTCTCTGTTGTCTTGTTTAAATGCAGTTTGTGTTAACACGTGACAATAAAGACAGTCAGCTGTTGGGAAGATGTGTGAGATTTTGTGTTGAAAATGGCTGGTTGTGTGTTATTGTATCCATCACAGGACTGGGATATGCTGTTTCATCTTGAACCCAGGTTTTATATCATATAAACAGAGCAGACAGACTTTCAAGGTGAGGTGTGACTTCTCCATGTAGTCTGAGATGCGGGATTTTCCATTCATTTTAATCGGATCCAAAGTAACTAGTAACTCGAGTAGTCTTCTCATTGGATACTTTATTAATCTTACTCAAGTAATTATTAACATTCTTATTCTTTTTATAAGTAGTTTTACTTGTACTTGAGTAACATTTTTGGCTACTCTACCTACCTCGGCCTATCAGTTACACCTCAGTCTGTGGGAACTGTGGCACATTTATCCAGATTTTGTTTATTATTATGTATTAATCTACATATTTACCATGTATTTCTGTTTGTTTACTACTTATGCAGGAGTGCAAGTATGTTCATATGAGGTTGTGTAAGTATACACATATGTATACAGGTATATGTAGTGTGCAAGTATGTAAACAAGCAAAAGTACCAGTACTTAAGTGTGCAAGTACCTGTATATAATTATACAAGTATAGAATTGTGCAAGTGTCCAAGTATAGAACTGTCTGGTGCAAGTATGTTAGTGTGCAAGTGTACAAGTATACAAATATGTAGCTGCAAGTATGTAAGTTTGCTAGTATCTAAGTGAACAAGTGTCTGATGTTTTTAAGGGTGCAAAAGTGTGCGCGCAACTGTATTACTGTGTCCAATATAAGTATAGACATACTGTATGTAACTGTGCGAGTTTGCAAGTGTGTATTATGTAAGAATACAAATGTGTGAGTACAAGTATTCAAGTGTTTAAATATGTTAGTTTCAAAGGGATCAAGTGTCTGGTGTCTGTATGTTAGTGTGCAACTGTATACTGTAGGTATGCAAGTGTGTCTTATGTAAGTATGCCCATATGTATGTGTGCGAGTGTGCAAGTATACAGTATAAGCATGCACATATATAAGTATTCAAGTGTGCCAATATATAAGTGTGAAAGTAAATACCCATATGCCACCTATGTAAGTCTTAGACAATGACGTGTGTAAACGTTGTACACATTATACACGTCTTTAAGTTTGCAACTGAACCAAGTATGTAAGTTTGTAAGAACGTAAGTAAGAAGGTTTTCAAGTGGGATAGTATAAAAGCATGCAAGTGTCCCAGTGTGGAAGTATTCAAGCATAATGAGTCTTTATTGGTCACATGTACATTACAGCACAGTGAAATTCTTTTCTTCGCATACCCCAGCATGCCAGGAAGCTGGGGTCAGAGTGCAGGGTCAGCCATGATACAGCGCCCCTGGAGGAGAGAGGGTTAAGGGCCTTGCTCAAGGGCCCAACAGTGGCAGCTTGGCAGTGCTGGTGCTTGAACCCCCGACCTTCCAATCAGTAACCCAGAGCCTTAACTGCCAAGCCACCACTGCCCCCAAGAATGCAATTTTGTAAGTGTTCAGGCATCCAGGGTCTATTAGTATGCATCTGTGATTTGCTCTTTGAGTGCTGAAAGGATGGTTTTTTTAATCTGCAGTTCTCATAAGCACCACGTTCTCCTTTACTAATGCCAGGCCACAGAGTTAAATAGAGGTTCTCACCTATAATTACAGTAATTTTTTTGGCTACAAACCCAGACTAATTTCATTGCCCCATGCTTGAATGGAATTTAAATTTCAAGAAATTTTATCATGCAGCAAGACAATGATCCAAAACACACTCCCAACTCAACAAATGAGTTTATCGGCGGGGGAAAAGTGGAAGGTTTTAGACTGGCCAAGTCAATCAGCAGACCTTAACCCAAATGAGCAGCATTTCACTTCCTGAAGTGGAGACTGAAGGGAGAAACCTGCGGTAAAAGCCTGGAAAAGCGTCACAAATAAAGAAACCAACAATTTGGTGATGTAAGTGGATTGCAGGCTTGATGCAGTTATTCCAAGCAATGGATACGCAACCAAATATTAAGTGTTATTTACTTGAAGATGTATCTGTTCCTATACTTTTACACCCCTAAAATTTGGGTGGTCTGTTACAAAAGGTTCTGTTTGATGTTGTTTAACACATCTAGATATAATAACCAGAAAATAAAGCTGTAATCCTAAACACTTGTCTCATATCCATCTTTTGATCTCAAACCCAAATGTCTCTGGTGTATAGCACAAACAAACGAATTGGCCTTGAAGTTCCAATAGTTTCGGATGGGATTGTAGATGCATAATTTTTGTCCAAACTCTTCCTTTAAATGAAATACTTCTGCCTAGTCTGGAAGCAACTCTTGACTCCTCAGTGAGAACAAAATGTAATAAGCTTTCAGTTTATGACACACATGTTTTCACCCAGGCAGTACGAGCGAGCCGCTTAAACTAGATTCTAGCATCTGCTAAAAGACGTCCATTTGTGCTTTTATTTCTGTAAGAACACGTGCAGATGTTCTTTACTGAGAAATTCTTTACTCCAGTAGAAGTGCAACTACTCCTCTAATTAAATCCTCTGCTAAAGTACAAGTAAAACTCTATAAAATTTAAAGTATAAAGGAAATGTCATAGAAAAATTCACAAAAGATGGCGAATTTTAGCTCCTGATGTTATATTGGTGCTCTTTCACCAAGAAACCGAAGAAAATTGGAAGATATTGGCCAAGGTTAATGCCAGCTTTATTCCTAATCTCGCAAATGTTTGGTAGCATGAAAATACAATCTAGCTGTCACAATACAAACAAGGCAGATTACAGTGATGGATGTTACTCTAGGTTTCAATCCTGTTGTCGTATCTGTTCACGTTTAGATTTGTTAGGAATCGAGGCAGAATTCTTCAAGCTGTCTGATGCGAAAAAGTCACCTTTTTGAACAGTGAGTGAACTTTTTTTTCTTTCTTTTTTTTTTTTTTTTTTTTTTAAATCGGTAATGTCAGCAAGGTGCTTGCTCGGTGTTTCCAAGCTTTATTGCTTTATCTTTATGATCTGTTAAATCTCCAGCAGGCTGTGGACAGGTAGCAGGTGTTGCATGTCCAATAATAAGTCTGGGGATGTAATGTAAACTGTCAACCCAGAGACAATATTATTAATATATGTACAGGCAAGTCAGTAAAGCATGTAATTATTCTTTTAGGCCTCAGCAGTGCTCATAGCATTACCCATGCATATGTGAAGGGTCATTAAAAGTGTTTGCAGAAGACTGTTATTTTAGGAAATGGCTGCAAATACAATTTGGGGTCAATTCAATTGGTGCAATATTAACTGGTGAGGTTAAGTCAATGTTTGCGGTCAATAAACCCTTTAAGACCTAAGCCTAAAGGTGGTCTTATACTATAGTATACTTGCAATGCAGACAGACTAACATACTTGCGTGGAGAAAATGAGTCTACAGTCATTATGGAAACTAACTGCCATACCAACATAACTAATATTTATGCATCTGTTGCCTACTTGAGACTTAGCATACTGCCAGTCCTGCATTAGCACACTTCCATATTTGCATAAACGATATTTGTACATTTGCCTTGTACCTCTGGGGTTGTGGGTTCGAATCCCACCTCTTTCCTGTGTGCACGTATGCTCCCCGTGATTTGGCTGTTTCCCCTGTGTACACCGATTTCCTCCCCAAGTAAAAAGACATGCATTGTAGGCTGATTGGCATCTCCAAATTATCCTCAGTGTGTGAATGTGTGTGTGATTGTACCCTGCAACGAGTTGGCACCCCATCCAGAGTGCCCCCCCATCATTTTTCCCTGGTATAAACTCCAGGCTCCCCACAACCCTGTGTAGGATAAGCAGTATGGAAAATGGATGGATGGATGGATGGATGGATAAAAAAAAAACAGTCCTTCTGCAGCCTGACTACATGTATAGATCTTTCATGGAGTAAGTATTCTAGTAGGAAAACCTGCAAGTGTGTAGGAATCCTACAATGAATTATATAAAGCATTGAACAAATCCTGAAATGCATAATATATCATGATTATATTAATACATTAGGAGTAGTGATTTAGACGATTCGTTTTAGAACGGGTTCAACAACAGCATTGATCATGGCAGTGACATTTATGAAGAATTCATCATTCATCTGTGATTTAGTCCCATCAAAACATATTGCAATATGATTAACCCGGTCCTCAGTCCCTTAATGCCATGCTGTATATTAAAGCCTGTCTGCATGCATGTGTTAATGGCTGTTTCGAAATGCCAGATGTGTACAAGAGGGATGGCTAAGTGACGTGTGTGTGTGTGTGTGTGCGCTTGTGTGTGTTTTACATCCGAGCACATTAGGGTCGCCCGTGTCACCTCCTTTACATTAACAGAGACATGAATCACAGTAAAAGCCTGATGGAGAGGACGCTTCACTTTAATGCAGCTAATGCCTTCTACGTCATAGCATGTAATTTACGGATTGTCCTCGGTTGCTGATTCACACGTGCTGGCGACGGGATTAAAGGCACAGGACGGAGGATAGTTTCACTGATGTAACAAGACATCATATAAAATACAAGGCTTTGGTTCTGTAATTCCAATTGTACGTGCATGTGTTTGTGGATTCTCTGGATATTTGCCCTGTAAATGAAAAATCTTTAAGATCACAGCGCGTGTACTGTATTCGGGGTACCCCAGAAGCCAGAGATTCAGATTTATTAGACAGTTAAAACTCTAAATATTAACTTCACACACTTCTTTTTTTTCAGCTTAAATGTTCCTATGCAAGGAATTAAAGTAGACATATTACATGTTAAATGTCCGTATAAATGGTTTAAAAAGTATGACATTTCATCCTTTAATAAATAAAGGGAAAAAAAATCCAACTGCTGTGGTGTAGGAGGAATAAAATACTTCAATACAATCAGGAAAATAATCAATGACAGGATGGTGTGATGCGTCCTGATGCAAAGCAGTTACCACCACCACCCCGAGATTGATTATTTTCCAATAACCACATGTCCTGAAATGTGCACAGCAATTTACAGATGCAAATTACTTTTTTTTATTATTATTATTAAAGAATCATACATTTTTTTCCCTGTTTATAGGATATACATTTAATGTTGTGGAACATCCATGAGCCAAGTTAGTTCCTGTTATTACTTACAATAGATTATAACGCTTCTAAATATTCACTCACCAGCTTCTCTTTTTTTCCCCTCTCTATTACAGTTCATTGTCATGTTATTGAGAAACTGGAAAGCGCAATGTTTTTCATCCTGAAGACCCATGTCAGAAAACCTACTGACTGTTACATTATATTACATTAATGGCATTTGGCAGACGCCCTTATCCAGGGCGACTTACATTTATCTCATTCATACAACTGAGCAGTTGAGAGTTAAGGGTCTTGCTCAAGGACCCAGCAATGGCAGCTTGGCAGGGCTGGGATTTGAACTCACGACCTTCCTTCCTTTAATGTCTTAACCACTGAGCTACGACACTGGAGGCTCCTTCCAAATATTCAATCAAAATCTCCTTGTGTGTTAGAAATAAAGTTGGTGTAGTACTGCACTGTGTATTATTATATTACAAGTACATAATACTTTGTTAGTCCAGGCTGATCAACTACAGTGAGGTCCAAAAGTCGGAGAGCTTCTAATTTGCATTGTGTTCTACTTTAATACAACAACATTCATTATGAATTGTATTAGTGAACAACAACTTGAGTGAAAAGTAGAATCTTTCAATTATTTACATGAGTAAATAATTACATGGTCATTACCTTCGGTTTATTTCCAATTTTAAATAAAAATACCAGATTTTCACTATATACTGTATACATATATACATACATACATACATGCATTATATATATATATATATATATATATATATATATATATACACACACACACACACACACAAATATATACACATATATACACACAAACATATATGGAGAGAGAGAGAGAGAGAGAGAGAGAGAGAGAGAGAGAGAGAGAGAGAGAGAGATTTTCGGTGTACTCTCACACTTTTGGACTCCACTCTGCATTTAGATTAAAACAAAGAGCTATTGCTTTAATGTACTATTTTTCAGACGTTCAGTTAATGGTGTTTGCTCATGCATCTGGCTTCACACAGGCACCACACACACACACTCTGCAGGTGCAGGGTCATTTCCTGTCTGAGCTTAACATGAAAAAGGAAATTTTTCAAACGAATATTTTCGGCCTCGTGCTGTTTTTATGTTTATGCCGTGTTTGCTGTTTACTTTCTGAGGAAGGATTTCACTTCAGTAATCCTCAGCTTCTCTATAGCATACGTGAACCATAGTTTTGTTAACGGTAAACATGGATTATGATATCTTCTGCTTATTTTACCACATATCACATGGCTTATGGAGAAATAAGCACATTACCAATTAAGGGAAGGTTCACTGAAACACTTAAAACAGGTATCTTGTATTTTTCACTAATCTAATGAAAGCAGTAAGAGTATTATACACATACGGTACAACCTCAAATGTGATTAATTTGTGTGCACGAATGTTTTGTATCCAAATGCAATACATGATGTCACAACAATTTGAATATGATGTCACCAGAATTTTAACCAAAGAAAACAGGATATTCAGAGAAATCCTTACACAGCTGAAAATGGAGTTACCGCAGTTCTAAATAATGCACGATTGAATAATAAGTAGGGCCCATCAACTGAATCTCAGACTTGTGGGGGGATTTTTTTCTATGAATGATGCAATCAAACCAGTTCTCGGTAGTGCACGGAGATCCTACTCTATATTTGACAGTGATCCAGATTGTATGTGAAACCCTGCATTGCGCCAACACTGAGTTTGTTGCCGAAGTGGGTTTCATCCGCTGTGAAATTCCTCTCCGTGTTTGAATGCAGATTTTATCAAAAGACCTACTGTACACTGATGATTCCTTACTAATGAGGTTAATATTGTGCAATATGTTGTATAAAGTATGAACAATTGGTTTCTTTTTTTAATGTACTGTGCCAGAATTTCTCCCTGTTTGATATGAAGTGGGCGGGGCTATATTTAAGTCATGTTTGCCTAAGCTTCTTGCTCACCAATCTCAAGGCTTTTATGCTTAGCCTATGCATTTCCACACACACAGTATAACCTCTTCAGGTATAACCTCTTCAAGAGCATTAGTGAGGTCAGGCACTGATGTGTGGTGAGGAGGCCTCAGGTGCCATCAGCATTCCAGTTCTTCCCAAAAGGTGTTGAGGTCAGGGCTCAAGCCACACAAGTTCCTCCACCCCAACTTTGCCAAACCATGCGTTCATGGATCTTGCTTTGTGCACAGGGGCATTGTCATGCTGGAACATGTTTGGGCCTCTTAGTTCCAGTGAAGGGAAATGGTAATGCTACAGCATACAAAGACATTCTATGTAGTTATATACTTTCAACTTTGAAAGGAAGAACATGGGTGTGATGTTCAGGTGTCCATATACTTGAGATTTGGGTCATTCCATCTCAAGTGGGCCAGTTATTGCAAAGTTGGTTGCATAACCTTTTTACAGTTTAATAATAATAATAATAATAATAATAATAATAATATACAGCTGTTTACAGAAACTTCTCAACAATATCTCAGCTGACGATGGGCCTAGTGTCACAATGGAGAGGCAGAGACTGATGCAAATGCAGGTAAAAGAAGTTTTAATATCCAGGCAGACAAATCTAAAACATGGGCAAAAGCCAGAATTGTGAAACAGGCAAAAGGTCAGGCAATCAACAAACAGGATATCAAAGACAAGACAATCACAAAAACACTCTGCAAAAAGAGTTCAAGAACATACCCACAGGCCAAGCAATAAACAGACTTGCTGCCACCACAAACATGATGAATGACATACACTTCACAAAGAGTGAGTGCAGTGAAAGTCCTTTTAAACTGTGGTTGTGATTGTGCTGTGAATTGGATGCAGGTGTGCGTGATTAGAATGACGGTGAGCATGAACGTATCAATGTGTGAGTGTTCTGGGAATTGCAGTCCATGGCAGCCATGTTTGTAGGCTGCAGTGCAGGATGGGAAACACAGTTCGTGGTATGAGTAGACCTAACACCTAGCTCCTTGGAGCAAAAACTGATCTCTAGAGCATATTACAAAGTATATATCCATACAATATATAAACATTTTGCACATTGCACATTACACATGTTCTGTGTGCACGCTATACTTGCCGAGGTACCCCCTAAAAAATTAAGACTAAGACTCGAACCCTTCCCATTATAAATTGACCCTGAAAGTGTAACTGTAAGCAACCTTGAGCATTACATTTGGACTTAAGTTCTAAGTCTAAGGAGCATGAATGTGCAAAATGTTTATATATGTGCATGTTCCTTGTAATATGCTCTAAAGAGCAGTTTTTGTTCCATGGAGCTAGGCCCATCCTGAGCCTAGATATCGATAGTGTTTATGTAAACAGCTGTATAACCAATATTTGTTGTGTGACAGGACCATCGTAGGTAAACTAAAATAAGTAAAATAAAATGTTTAAAAAAATTTAAAAACTGGTGACTTTGCAATGCCAATACATAGAGGTATTCACTCAAAGGAAAAGTAGGAACATTCAAAACTGCCTGCATTGGACCACTTGAGATGGAATGACCAGTCTAGGTAAGGAGTCTCCAGTGTCAGCGATTTGTAATGGCCCTTTTCACCTTTATTGTGAAATCTCAAGTGATAAACACCCAGCCCTCAACATGATGCTTGTTAATGTATAGCTTA
>JANDJT010000131.1:17162913-17175887 GCA_024331685.1 Stegophilus panzeri | reverse complement strand
ATATAACCTATCCAATCATAAAAAGCTGCATTGTGATCAACTTGTAAAAATGTACTGATGTGGAAATTTATCTAATCTCTAAGATAATGTTATGATGTGCTACAAAGAAGCCTGAAACATGGAACAAAAGAGTTCTACATTTCTCCAGGCCTGCTGGACCACAAGAGGAATGGGAAGTGTAGCAATATCAATGACCATTTAGGTTTCAAAGCTGACCAGATTATGCATTTCCAGCATGTTTTTGTGTAAAGCTACAGGAAATCAGTTTTTCTTTATCCCATGAGTGACCAAGATCTTCATTGAAAATTTACTGCTGAATATATACTGTACATTTGCCTTCCTACGTGCGTTTGGCCTACAGTGTTCTTCGTTTGGTTAATGCTTGTGGCCAAACAGCACCAGAATGGAGGATGGAGAACTACTAATACACCTTTTCCCTTTCTTTCCATGCTTCAGGCCTCATCACAACATCAGAGAGAGGACAACTTCCATTCCAACTGTATTTGACCTTCTAGCATTCATACAAAACTTGCTATGAAGTTTGAGTGTCAAAAACAAGAAACTAGTAAAAGGACAAAACAAAACAAGGCTTGCTAATCTGCACTAGGACATTGGGAACGTACCACAATGAATAACAGACTCGAGTGGGTATAAATACACTTCCATAGATAAGCGGAACCTAGACTGAGTTGAGAACAATAATGGATTCAGCAAGTTCATGAAGAAAGTGGAGACTAAAACAGGAACTGATGATCCAAACAAAACAACAGTATAGTGTTGTTAGTATCAAACTTATAGTGTTCAATAACTATTAGCTTAAAGTAGCACCGGTTATGGTTCTTCATTGGTTCTTCTTATGGAAGGTTGTAAGAAGCAATTTTAAAGACCTTGTGCGTAAAAACCAAAATTGAATTTTGCCAGATTTTAGTTTTTATTTGTGTGTTGCTGTTTTTTTGGGTTTTTTTTTTTTTTTAATAAAAACATTCCTCTAAATTAAAAAAAAAAAATGCTGAGAGCTTTCATATTATCATGACGTATACAATTACTGTACACGGATTCATTTGGCACAGACACTTTTTCAGACACTCCACAGCAAGCTATAATTCAAACAGTCTAAGCAGCTGAGGTTTCAGTGGCACTCTGGCAATTCTGATATCCAAACTAATCTTCTGATCCCTAGTTCAGAGGCACTGATCCCTCAGGGTCCCCACTTTGAGAACCATGGGTGTAGTAAATGTTCTGTTTTTATCATCTCTTTCAAAAGGAAACTGCCGGTTTCCTCTCTCTGATAAACATTGAGGTCCGGCATCTGTACAGAGAGACTCACAGATTACCTGTGGATTTATGCCCTTTTAAAATCTCCTACACCATTTCTTACAAAGATATGGATTTCTTCTCAATAAAGCACAAGATTATGTCACTTCAATCCTTGCTATTCTCAGGAACTTTATAGCCTGCTTGACCGTCCTTGTAATTAAACCCTTAATGATTCGATCAAGAGTGGTGATAGAACTCACAATCGGCTTTACTTCGTCATTACAGCTAATGAAGTCTGGACATTCTGCGGCATTATCATTTAATTAATTCTCCATTATTAACCAGTCCACTCGTTTCCCTCAATCATGTGATCATTTGTCTAGAACAGGAGAGAAAAGCAGGAAGGGGATGTTGAGAAAAGCAGGAAGGGGATGTTTGAAGATCTGAAAATTGCTGCTTTTTTGAATATCCATTGCATATGTGTTATGTAATGATATATACAATGAGTTGTCAGTTTATTAGTCTGTAACTTTGTCACTGGGATGACTGACAGTTTGTGTTACAGAATTTTGTTGAGCTTATGTATTAAGTTACCAAGTGGATTGTGGTGGAATAAGAACTGTATTGCATCTATGTTGCCCATTATTTTACTTGGGAATACTACATAGGCATTGTTCTCTTCATAGATCCTGACAGTTTCCCTCATGCTACAGGAAGTACAGGGTCATAGAGCCAGAGAGCAGGATCAGTCTCGTGGACACCCTTGGAGAAAATAGGGAACAGGGGTTACGTGGGGCTTAAGGGACTGAGCATGGTAAGACAGGTCTGTGACAATAGTATTTAAATGATAAATAAATGACACACTTATATAGCGCTTTTATCCAAAGCGCTTTACACTGTGTCTCATTCACCCATTCACACTCTAATGGTAGCAGAGCTGCCATGCAAGGCGCTAACTTGCCATCAGGAGCAACTCGGGGTTCAGTGTCTTGCCCAAGGACATTTCGGCAGGCGGAGTCATATGGGCCGGGAATCGAGCCTCCAACCCTACAATTAGTGGACTACCCCACTCTACCAACTAAGCCACAGTCACCCACAGTTGCTTCGCAGTATTTCTAATGTCTTCTCTGAAGATTTGCACTGGAAAACATGTTCAGAGTCGATATAAAAGGAAATAACTCCATGCCAGCAGGGGACACAAAAACAGATATAAGAATATAGCCTTTATTGTCACATATACAAATCGATTCAATCATTCATATTCATTACACAATTTATCCTGGTCAACCTATCCAATGAGCACTAGGTGTTAGGTGAGAATAAACCCTGGACGGGATGCCAGCATGGAAACATTCACACCTAGGGACAATTTACAGTAACAAATCAACTTATCTGCATGTTTTTGGTAGGTGGGAGGAAACCGAAGAACCCGGAAGAACCCTGTGCAAACATGGGGAGAACATGCATGAACAGTAACTTATCTGTAAACTTTATCTGTATCATTATCAGCGGTGCACTTGTGTTTGAATGCCTTATTTGTTCTATTATTGTCACGGTTAGGCCTTACTATTGATTTTTTTCAAAATAATGCATTCCATCTATTACCATCTACCTGTTCATTTTGTTTTTTTCCAGATCAAGGTATCTTGATGTTAACACCAGTGGTTCTCATCCCTTTTGCGTACCTTTTGCAAATCTTTCACAATCCTCTGGACTCATCCTAAATAGTACTACAGCAACCTCTGAACACTGAAAATCCGCTACTGTTGTAAACACCGTACATTTCGACCTCTGTTTCCGCCTGTGTGTGTTTTAATTGGTCTAATTAATACTGTAAAACCATGATCTTTTAAGACTATGTTATAATACCATGGAAATTCTAAACTGTACCACCCGTACTTTGCGCCATATTTCTAACACAGGAACATTTTCAGTGAAATATCACTACACTGGTGTGCCAGGGCTATAAGACTCAAACAGCTGTCGCTGTCCCTGCTGCTTTAAATATCTCCCTATCCAAACACAGTATTATAAAATACTAATGATGTGTGAATTGCATGAGTCTGGTTTTAACTGGTGATCCAATAGCTCTCCCATATGGTGTCTGAAGGAATATTACTAGGCCTCCGGTCCCTCTCCGTAGTCAGAGAGTTTAGATAGGTGGAAGGTGTGAATTCGGCTCTCGTCATAGACGCCTCTAGAGCCTACAGGATGACTAAGAGATTGTTTAAGAGCTGTGCGACCTTTAGGCTTCGATGCTGAGCTTATTGTCTGCAGGGAGACATAAAAAGTTTGAAAATCATTCAAAGAGAGTGGGGTAACATCTGGTGTGATCTGTAAAGCTTCAACAAAAATCATCTGTTCCACTGCCGCCGTCTGCTTATATGTTATACCTGGGTTGTTTTTTTTTTTGTTTTTTTTATGCAAAATCTATCTCTGAGCTCAAAGCTGATTCTTGTTAATGGTTAGAAATGAGATATTATAAACCTATCATGTACGATTATTTCTTTTTTGAGATGAATGTCGTTCAGTAGTCCTTTTATGATGAATGGTTTCTTCTTTTATATGATTTTCCACTTCACCTATAAATTCAATTTGTCATGTACGGCAAAAAAAAATCAATCAAAACGTAATCACATCATTCTTCCAGGCGAATCTGAGACTGATGCTCCCATGCAATGAGCAAAGCTAAAACCCCATCTGTGTCACTGACTCGGAAATTGAGATGTCTCAGCAGCTCAGGGGTCTTATTGATTCAATGCTACAGAACAGGGTTCCCCCACCCCACCCCCCATCATCTGCTTATAACTTAAGCCGATCCTTGGATCCTTGATTAGCTGTCTTATTGAATGTGGATTCACCTGTCTCAGGGATTTGCTTAAGTTCAATTGTGTAATTATAAAAAAGGAGCATTAAAAAGACGCACGCAATATCATCCAAAACTCAGTTAGGAAGAACGATATACTGTATGTGCTACTCCTATTCTAGCATATTCTCCTGAGAAGGTCAAAGAGAGATTTCTGAGACTACGATTCTCCAAGAATTATGACTTATTGATTGCGAATTTTAGTCGTAATTAGCAATTAACGCCTTTTTCTGGGGAGAAAAAAGAACCTCTGACTCATAGCAGTGACTTCAGGCCTATTTCTGAAATCAATCAGGTTCATCTAGAAGGATCCATTACGGCTATGCTTGTTAAATAGGCTTTAATGCCTTAATGGTGCTAAATAGCCTGTATTTAACAGTGTTTAATTTAGTTTAGTTTAGCACCCTGTCTACATCACACCAGTATTTATGCATTTGCACGTTAATGGAAATTGATTGCTTTAATAATTGCTGGTATATTGATGTTAAACCTTCCGGATGGTGTCAATTCAAAGACATAAATGCTACAGTGCTTAATTGGGGGAGAGAAAACTGTTTTAATGTTGGCCTGAAGACTTCTTTGTGAAGGTTTGATTCACCATCCAGAGCTTAATTTTCTCCTCTCATGGGAGATTTACACCACAACCTTTCCTCAGGGCAGACATATGATTAGTCATGTAAGGAATAAAACACAGTAGGGCATGCTGTTATAAGAAAATAATAAACAACGGAGTGGTGTGATTTGGCCTGATGCAAAGCAGAGTTACTCTTACCACCCCAATATTGATTGTTTATCTATTAACAGCAAGTCCTGAAGTGTTTATTTCTCTATGTAATACTTTTACTTTAGGTCTGTTAGTAGCATTCTAGAAATGCTACTACAAATTAAAACCTCTGACAGGTGAAGTGAATAGCACTGTTTATCTTGTTACAGTGGCACCTGTCAAGGAATGGGATATATTAGGCAGCAAGTGTTATGTGTTAGCAACATGTTATGTAGAATTGTCTAGGTTTTATTTAGTTCTGTGTTGTCTCATGCGGTTAGTGTGTTGTTTTATGTAGCACCAATGTCCTGGAGGAAGGTTGTTTCGTTTCACTGTGTACTGTACCGGCTGTATTTGGTTGAAATGACAATAAAGCCAGTTGACTTGACTTGAACAATCTCGAAGTTGATGTGTTGGAAGTAGGAAAAACGGGCAAGAGTAAGGATCTGAGTGACTTTAACAAAGGCCAAAATTGTGATGACTAGAAGACTGGGTCGGAGCATCTCCAAAACGGCAGGTGCTGTGGGGTGTTCCCGGTATGCAGTGGTTAGTACCTACCAAAAGTGGTCCAAGGAAGGAGAACCGGTGAACCGATGACATGGACATGGACGCCCATTCCTCATTGATGTGGTTGGGGAGTGAAGACTAGCCTGTCTGGTTTGATCCCACAGAAGAGCTACTGTAACAAATTGATGAAAAAGTTAATGCTGGCTATGATAGAAAGGTGTCAGAACACACAGTGCATTACAGCTTGATGAGTATGGAGCTGCGTAGGTGCAGACCGATCAGAATGCCCATGTTGACTCCTGTCCACCACTAAAAGCTCCTACAATGGGCACGTGAGCATCAGAACTGGACCATGGAGCAATGGAAGAATGTGGCCTGGTCTGATGAATCACGTTTTCTTTTACATCTTGTGGACGGCTGGGTGTGTGTGCATTACTTACCTGGGGAAGAGATGGCACCCTGATGGGAAGAAGGCAAGTCGGCCG
Source organism: Stegophilus panzeri (assembly GCA_024331685.1). Classification (NCBI taxonomy): domain Eukaryota; kingdom Metazoa; phylum Chordata; class Actinopteri; order Siluriformes; family Trichomycteridae; genus Stegophilus; species Stegophilus panzeri. The sequence continues at coordinate 17,170,009 of JANDJT010000131.1, read as the reverse complement.
AGGCAGATGAGCTGCTGTGAAACCAATCATTTTCAGTGTCATTCATGTGGATTTTTCTTTGAAACCTACCACCTACCTAAATTCTTTCAGCAGGATAATGCACCCTGCCACAATGCAAAAATTGTTCAGGAATGGTTTAAAGAACATGACAAAGAGTTCAAGGTGTTGACTCGGCCTCCAAATTCCCCAGATCTCAATCCGATCAAGCATCTCTGGCATGTGCTGTACAAACAAGTCCAATCCATGGAGGCCCCATTTCAATACATACAGGACTTAAAGGATCTGCTACTAACATCTTGGTGCCAAATACCACAGCACACCTTCAGATGTCTTGTGGAGGCCATGCCATGTCCATGAATGAAAAAATCTGTAAGTTTGCTCGTAATTCATAACTAACGATATATAGTTTGCTAATGAATTAAGCAGAAGTAATCTTTTAACTGATCTTCGCATTAGGCTAACTTTGTTAAATATGCGTTTTCAAATTTCTCAAAATAGATGGCTTTCATGCTTTCTAGGGAGGCAAAGGTGATGCTTTATTTTATACGAGTCTTTGCTTACTCCAGCATATTGAAACATTTTACTGAGGTAAGGCCTGGGCCCTCATCCAAAAGTTCCACGCTGCAGTCTGGTGGCTTATCCCTCTTCAAACAAACACTGATAGCTCCAGCACTAACTACACTATGTAGCATGAAATGAAATGGCTGATGAAGAATTGTCACAATCCTTGATCTTTTTTTTTTTCTGCATTGATGTACTTGATTGGATGCTTTAAACTGAAATGTAAATAAAATATGCTGGAGCCCGATGTATTGATATACAGTAAAGCGTACAGTCATTGGCTAGATGAGAGAAGAAGAGACTTCAAGGTTTGTAACAAGTAAATTGAAGGTCTAAATAAAAATCTAAGGAGTAAAAAAACTATGAAAGTTTTTTTTTTTGTTTTGTTTTTTTGTTGACTTTGTAAGAGCACAAGCATTCATTTTCAATACTCAAGTACTGAACAAAATAATGAAGTACTGTACAACTCAAACTCAAGTATTTTCCACCCATGAACAAATGTATGATTTTGGAATCAGTATTTAAAGCGCAAATCCTTTTCAGTTCATATCTGAGAACAGAGCTGGAAGCAGTCACCTCTGTTTTGAGTTCTGTTTTGCGAATGATCCTTTCTGCATTTAGAAAAGGTTTGAGTATGTACACTTAATTCTTATAGACCTGAAAGGATTTAATATAGTAAAGTAGAAGACCATGCAGAGAACAATATGGAAATCATGAACACAAGGGCAGGATTGACCTATTTTTCTTTTACGGAAGCAACCTGATGGTACGCTATTTATCTCCAACACACTATCTTTTCTATAATATACTATCAATCTTTTCACATCTTACTAAGACAAGAAAAAGTCATCTTAACTCTTAAAACTTTATGTCGAGCCACACTACACCTGCTATTGATTATTTTCTTATACCAGTACACCCATAAGTGTTTATTCCTAACGTAAACATGCCCATAAGAAAATTAAGTGCATTTTTTAAACTGAGGTCTAGTCAGACTGGCCTAGAATTTTCTCATGATTTCTGTCACGTCCTATTTGTAATCACTCCTAACATGAAGCGTGTTATTTGGGTTTACCGTCATCACATTGGAAATGATGTTCTTCCTCTGATTAGTAATCAACTTCCTCTACAATGTTCTTCCGTCCAAAGACAGTTCACTTGCTGATAACGTTCAGGGGGCGGGAGGACCAACATACCCGAAGACGGTTGCTTTGTTTTGTGCTGTGTAATTTTCCCTAATCATCTTTGGCTACTCTCGGTCGCATTTGAATGGGTAGAGCGGGTGGGAGGGAAAAGAGTTAATTGTGCAGAGAGTAATTGATTTGCCACATAATTAGCTGAAGGCAATGTGAGAACAGCCAGTGGAGTTGATGTAATGATGGCTGACAGTAAGAACGCTCATCGCAGATGATTTTCTCATGTCATTAAAATGTACTTAATCTGGGCAGGAAATTGATCTTCAGTCAGTCTTTTGGTCTACACCAGGAGTTCTTAACCACATGTTTTTGGTCAGCAATGTCAAATTCTTGCAACGTCCCCAGAACCCACCCCCACCCACTCTTAATATAAGTCCTAGCTGGAATTAGTAGAAATTATATGCTTAATACTTTCAATATTTAAAAAAAAAATAAGAGTGAATGACTGTAAATTCATAGAACTACATTATTTAATAATAAAAAACGGTTGGTGAAAATCTCCTGCGACCCCACATGGGGTCGTGACTGTGACCCAATGGTTGAGAAACAACGGTCTATACTGTCATTGCGATTTCCTTGTAGTCCATGCTAGCTTTGAGAGGGTCATGCCCTATTGTACCTTATGTCCAACTGTAAAGCTGACTTGCAGGTTATTTAATTAAGCGATCCAAAGGAAGCACGATATCAAAATACACACGATGGCCATTCATGCTTTGACGCATCTTTATGATTTACACATGATCTCCATAACCTTCTCTCTTATTACATTCCTTAGTAATGATAATAAAGTGCTGCTGTTACTGTAATCATCCAATGCAGGCCTTGATAATCCTAATAATCGCAATTTAATCAATAAATCACACAGGGTTGTGATCTCAAAATATTCATTAAAACGCATTTGGGGATTATGAACAGTCCTCATCTCTCAGGTCTTTATAATGTGATTTCTCTGTCAGAATTTCCATTAGGAATCTGTAGATTTAAAAAAAAAAAAAAAAAAAAAAAGATAGTACAAGTAGTGTGTTTCTCTCACTATCTCCATTATGTACAAGATAGCAAGGACTTGCACATTCCAAATATGGTCCAAATATGACCTCTTGACATCTTTAGCACTAGCCTCAACTCCTCAAACATATCCTTGGATTGGAAATTTCACTTTTAAATCTTTTATAATAAATCTTTTAGTTTTGAATCAAGGTGTCTGCAAAATGAATTAAACAGAGTAAAACTGATTCATGTCACCTGTTGGGAAATATCCACTGGGGCTTTAGGCTATAAGCAGGAAGAATTCAGAAACCAGGACTTACATACAGGACAAAATGTTAACTATTTGGTTTGAAAAAACCTCTCAATTAAAATCTAAAACCTCACTGTAAAACCGGATAGGTTCATTTAACTCAAAAAATTTGAGGAAACTAATTACCTCAAAATTTTTAAGTTGATAAATCAATTTCTTTAAGCCAAATACACTTAAATATAACAAAAATTTTACTCAAACTTGTTATGTTTAAGTGTATTTGGCTTAAAGAAATTGATTTATCAACTTAAAAAATTTGAGGTAATTAATTTCCTCAAATTTTTTGAGTTAAATGAACTTATCCGGTTTTACAGTGCGCAAACTGACCAGTTTGTGCCATCGTTGGTAAAACAGCCAATCAGATATCACTTAGAAAATCTACAACCCTTAAGAATGTTGTCCCTTGGGGAAAGCTTCCCTACCAGAAAGGGGTCCGAGCATGCACATATTTGTAATCTAAGTACTATGAATTATCCAATGACCCCTTTTAAAGAACCCGTAAAAACATTTTACTCAAATAAGCTGAGTTTTTTTTTTTTTTTCTTAACAAAGAAAAATATGGTGAAATTTTAGTAAAGAGACTTTTATTTAACAATTTATGAAGGAGTCTCCAGTATCAGCGGTTTGTAACGGTCAGAAAGTTTTCCACCACAGGAAAGTCTTCAGGACAGAGGACTTTATGCTTTCCATTTTTTAAGAGAGAGGAACAAAGAGAGGCTAATTAGAGAATCTGTATAGCTAAGTGATAACATGAATTTAACCTGCGCTGAGTTTCCAAAAAACATAGTAAAGTTATGATCATCTTAACTTTGTGTGTGTGTGTGTGTGTGTGTGTGTGTGTGTGTGTGTGTGTGTGTGAAAGAGAGAGAGAGAGAGAGAGAGAGAGAGAGAGAGTATACAATGTGATGCTCGCTCTACCATTTAACAATGATCACAGTGCTGCGATGCTTTTGGGAAACTCTGGCCTGTTTCGTGGATGTGCCACAACATTAAATACAACTATAAACAGATAAATAAGTCTAATAAATGAATAAATAAATACATAAATAAAGAACTGATTATTGGCTAAGTGCCAATCTGTTTTATTGCCTATTAACGTTTAAATACGTTATTACATGATCGTTTATCTCTGAAACCGATACTGCTTTATGCATTACCCAGTAGCTCATCATGTGTAAGCCAGTTTTCATATTATATTTCCTCCTATATCCTGTTTGGTTCTTTCAGTTCATCTCTACTCAAAGTGCAAGCGGTGATAAAATGGGCCAGAAGCCTGTTCCGGGTGTAAAAAAGAACAATCACAATCACAAAAACAAGGCCGTGTACACCTGAGCACTGTGCGGTTTCCCCAAACTCTAATGTTCATCTGATGAAAATTCCACAATGCCATGAGATATAAAGACAATGTAGTGAGTAAATAATGATCCAGCTAGACATGTCATTTATAAACATTTAGAACACAGCTGCATGAGTTCGAGTGTGGATATATTGTGTTTAGGGAAGTTTCCTACTGCAGGAGGATTAGATAAAAGGGAAGTGGGGAAAAAAGGGAAGTTTAAAAAAAGAGAGAATTCATTCTTTAATCAAACAAGGAACACAATATCTCTCCTCACACTATAACATAAATACAAGTGATACTTATACAAAACCATCTGCATGTCTCAAAATGGATCCCAAATCGCTGAGACATGTTTTCTGTTGGAAGTTGACCTCTTTTGTTGCGTTAACAACGCTAATGTCTCTAACTAGTCATGGAAGCTTATACGTAGCCACTAGCTTACATTATTAATGTACTTAAGTCTTGTTTTTAATTATCTATACTGAGTTTTTATTCAACCTAAGACTTGACTTTTAAAGAAAGCCACAACTTTCTACTCGCTACATTTTCAAACATATTTCTCTCTAATCACATATTTGTAGTCATAAGGTGACTCTGAAACATCAGACAGCGTCAACTTCATCACAAATCTAACCTTCAACAGATCTGACAACAAGAATGAGACCTAATACCTATAAATGTAGTCTAATGCTATGTATATTTTGTGTTTATCAAGCTAGCTATTAGCATTCAGCTAGTTTGTATTATCAGCATTATCATGCTAGCTAACATTTGAAAGATTAGGAATAAAGCTGTTAGTCTTCACTAATCTCATGGTCCTTTGTTCTTTTGTGAAAGTATACACTCTTACATGTACATACTGTATGGTGTACATACGACAGCAAAAGTAACTAAACTCAGTGTGGCAAAGGTCCTTTTCTTTCATGAATCTTTCTTTTACTTTTACTTTCACACTTACATTAAAGTTGAGTTTTATACATTATACTGAATGAAGAAGTGTATTTCATATTTTACCACAGTACTGATTGCTCTTTTTTTTTTTTTACCTGAGTAAAGATTTGCAGAACTTTCACCACAGAATCTGAATATAGTTCATGTTTAAATTGCATAATGGTTTCTTTTGAGGTTAGCATGTGATGCATGTTTCGATACATGCTGTTTGCACGATGCTAAACTAGTAGCTATAACATTTCATTGTTAGCAACATTAAGCCCATGTAAAACTAAGGGAAAAAACATTAGTGTTAACGGATCGACTGCATTTGGGGTTATTTTGGGCTTAAACGTTCCTTTAAATTGAGACAGCTGTTAATATTTGTACTTTTGCACTGTGTCTTAAGTGATTGCATAAACTAGACCACCTGTGTCTATTGAAAGCCACGATCAACTGATTAAACGTTGGAATCAGGTGTGGCTCCTGCTTGATTGGAATGAAAACCTGCACCCACACTGGTCCTTTGTGGATAAGATTGGACACTAATGCACTAGACAATTAATACATACATTAGTTGCCGCTGTGGGGATGCTGACTAGCTGGGATAGTGGAAAAACCAGCCTAGATAAAGTCAACTGCATATTGTGTAAGACTACACTGAGGAAAGGGGTTTTTTTTGTTTTGTTTTGTTTTTCTTTTCTTTTCTTTTTTTTTTGTTCCCACTCCCAAAGGAATTCTTCATGTTCTTATTTTTGTTACAAATGAAAAAAAAATGTTTTAAATGTGTTAAAATGAACTGTGTTTTAAATGTCAATCCATCCATTTTCTATACCGCTTATCCTAAAGGGTCACGGGAAACTTGGAGCCTATACCAGGGAGCATGGGGCACAAGGCAGGGTACACCCGGGACGGGGTGCAAATCCATCGCAGAGCACAATCACATACACATTCACACACCCATTCATAGACTATTGACACTTTGGACATGCCAGTCAGCCTACCATGCATGTCCTTGGACTGGGGAGGAAACCGGAGTACCCGGAGGAAATCCCCACAGCATAGGGAGAACATGCAAACTCCACACACACAGGGCCATGGCGGGATTCGAACCCCCGACCCTGAAGGTGTGAGGTGTACATGCTAACCACTAAACCACCGTGTGCCGTGTTTTAAATGTAAGCAGTGAACGGTTGCACGTTACTATCCAAATCCCACTCAGCTAGTTTAGAGAGGCGCATTCCAGCTGACAGAGACTGATTCAGACTCATTTTCATGTGCTACTGAGGCTGGAGTTGAACATACTGGAAAAATCTCCCAGATGCTGCTGTAGATATCACATTTTCTATCTAAGGAAAGCTGGTTTTTGAGCTATAAAGAGGGCTGTTGATAGACATGAGCTTCCATGCTGCGCAGCCTCAGTTTCAGAATTAGTGACTTCATGAGTGCATTTTAAGAACTGGTGTGTCCTTAATAAGTCTAATAAGATACTATTTTGCACATCCTTACGTGTTCACTCAAGTTAGTTGATGGTGGAGTGTCTGGCCTCTTTATGTCTCAGGGTGCCCTCATGTTCGTGTTCTTTCTGGCTCTCCCTTTTAGTTCTCCCTGTCATAGCTAGTCTTGCCGGAGGCCCTGCTTTCACTCTGCAGGCAAAATACATTGTCCTTAACCATTATGGGACATAGGCATACCTAAAAATCTCTCTCTCTCTCTCTCTCTCTCTCTCTCTCTCTCTCTCTCTCCCCCTCCCCCTCCCTCTCCCCCCCCCCC
>JANDJT010000131.1:17132008-17156980 GCA_024331685.1 Stegophilus panzeri | reverse complement strand
TGAGTGTGTGTGTGTGAGTGTGTGTGTGTGTGTGTGTGAGTGTGTGTGTGTGCGTGTGTGTGTGTGTGTGTGTGTGTGAGTGTGTGTGTGTGTGTGTGTGAGGTGGGGTGGTTCATTTTGTGTTTTCAGATGTTGTTTTGTGTGGTGAATTTGTTACGTGTTTCCTGATTTGTTTTGCGGTCTGATCGTGTTTTTTATTCTGTGTTGGTCATTTTGTTTGGTGTTCAGGTTTTTTTTTTTTTTTTTCATTTTGTTCATGCTAGGTTTTTTTGTTGTTGTTTATTTGTGTGGTAATTTTGTCTTACATTGTGGTTTTTGTGTATGAAAATGTTTTTGCTGTTTTGTGGTGTGGTGAATTTATTTTGCAGTTTGTATTTTCTTATGTGTTGCCAACACTGTTTTGTGTTTTTGGATTTTATTTTGTGGTGTGATCACATTTATGTTGTGTTGAGGCCATTATGTTTTGTTTTGTAGTGTGGTAATAATGTTTTGTGTTCGTGTCGTCTTCGGGGTTGTCTGTCCGTAATATCTTAAGAACACTTGGTTGAATGATTGTAGGATTTATCTGGAATTATCATTGTAGCCAGCAGATGAACTGATTAGATTTTGGAATTGATCCACTGGGGTCAAGGTCACAGCAAGGTCAGATGTTTGAAATAGATTTTCTTCAATAGTTTCCTCCCTGTTTGTCATACAAAGCTGGTACGTCAACCTTCATGTTCAGGAACACAAGGCCCATTTTCTTCCTAGCACCTGATGAGAGGGCTTACATCTTGGCATTGATCCAGACATGGTCATGGTGTGTTTTAAGGGTATTTGAGGCATTCAGACAATCGACGAACAATCAAGTCTAGACTTGGTGAGTTCTACTTATTGTTTTAGTCATTTATTCATTTTGTTTTGCGGTGTGGGAACTTTGTAATACTGGGCATATCTCAGTCATCGTATGCCTCTTCAACCTTCATGCATGTAGGATATGTGTGTTAATCTAACAATGAGTCGGAGATAATGAAACACTGCTTATAATTAATGAGAACTACGTCGATAATTTCTTAAAGTGACAATTATGACATTTTGTTTCTTGACATTTACAGCAAATTGATCGAAATAAAAGTCTGACAGACTGTTATAAATGCCCAGAGGATCTATTAGCTCGGCCTTTTGAAAACTCTTCAGTTTTCCCAGACAATGCTCAAGTACGTCATGAAGAACAGATGTGTGTGACCTAGTTACAGCAAGTGAGGATTAGAAATGGAACGACTGTGGCCTGACGAAAAGGATTAGCGCTGGCCTTTTCACTACATCACCTGCTATACCACTGAATGGCAAAGCTAAGCCTGAGATTGGGGCTCTGTGTGTGTGTGTGTGTGTGTGTGTGTTTCTATCCACACAAAGCTCTGATGACCACTATAACATTGCAAGTGTTAATTCTACACTGCTGTTTTTTCTATTTAATTAACTCATAACCATTATTTAAACTCTACGCTTATTATATAGTTCATCTACGATAAGTTTTTTAATTGACTACATTCCAGATTTATGTGCTTGCAATTTGTTTTAGATTCTGTGCTGTCTCTATATATTTTCTAAATTGAACCTAATTGTCTTTTTTCTTCTTCTTTTTTTTTTTTTCTTTTTTTTTTTGTCTATAGGCTTCTGGTGCAACAATTGCAGTATGACGAAGGTGTATTTCGAGTCCCGCAATTTTCACAGCAGGCTCCATTGGGACGAAGTGAAAATGCCAGGCCGAGAAGTTCGCTATAGCGTCAAATATCAAGTGTGAGTGTAATGTGACCCTCAACCATCTGTCTAAAATCCTGGAGAATGGTTGGGCTGTCTATTTTTTCTCTTTCATACTTTTTAAACTTGTTAAGGGCTTGATAATTACTGTTTTCCAACACTGTATTACTACAGTTTAACGGCTATTAGTGCCACAGACCAAACAGAAGAGAACAGAATGGCAGTTAAATAAGTAAGGGGGCATGCTGTTATAGTATAATCAATTATGATTGTTTTGGTCCATTTAGACCCCAGCAATTAAAATGTATTAACTCTTTACAGTTACATTTAATGTTGTGGAACGTTACTTCCTCTTATCACTTATGTTATACAGCTATAAACAATCATTCCTTCACCAGCCTCTCTTTTCCCTCGCTTGAAGTTAAAACGTCAGCTTGTTATAGAGAGACTGAAAAAAAGCAAAAAAAAAAAAGCACCTCCATCCTTCGACTCTCCTGGCCTTTCCTCTAACCTTTACCAAGGATTGACACTGGAGACTCCTTCCATAAATGTCATCTAAGCGTCTCCTTACAGAAAACCTCACCATATCAATGTATTAGGTATGATAAGGAAATCTCTCCAGGCTTTGAACTACCACTTGTCTCCTGCTCTATCACTCTATTACAATCTAATCGCTGTAATGTAAATTATTGGATAGAAATATTTTTTTTCTTAGTTTCTAGATATAATGTCATGAGATGCTTCCTTTATGAATATGCTTCTAAAATACAGATTTACAACCTGTTAGTACAAGGTTTGTTTTTTTTTTTTTAATTATTATTACTAAAATCCTTTTAAAACATTAAGCACCTTGCATTAATGAGAAGCAAGAATTGTAAACAGAAAAATGTTGGTGCACATACAATAAAATATATGGATAGAAGGACAAGAAAACTAATATCATATCTAAGCTTATCTCCCTATCTAACCAAAAATAGGAGAAAACACAAATCAATCCAAAATACATGACAGTCAAAATCTACAAAAAATACTTCTAAAAAGGTTCAGTCTAGAAACTTCTGAAGCTATTCGGCTTGCCCCTCTGGGGAAACCATTGAAGGTTCCACATTAAACTCTGCAACAATGCGTCTTCCTATCAGAGAGTTTCCATCATAACAACCTTTTTGAATCTGAAAACCTTTAAATATCCCAAAATTCTAATATTACAAAAGTCACTGCATTTATCTAGTATCTGCTAAGAACAAAATGTCTGATAATTAACGTCAGACAAAAGCAAACTGTCTCATTTGCGCTAGTCAAAAGTGAGAATGTGAAGCACCAAGACAAAACAAAACATGTTAGTTGCTTATCCCAACATCTTCTACCCAAGAGTCTTTAGTAGTGGGTCTGGTTATCTAATACAAAGCAGAACCTGCCAAGAACTCCAAGCTGAGGTGTACAGTTCCACAGTCATGCTTCATGCCAGGCCACAGATTAACGAGTCTTGGGTAGGACTTGTTGAATGGAGATGGGAGGAGATGGGAAAATACCACATAAGGAAACTTCATGACTAGTGAAGTAAGATTGTAATTTACAGAAAGTTATTATGAAGAAGGTGGCGTTTCAGACATGGTCGTTCTCCCAAACTTCAATGGGGACAGTCTTGCAGAGCGAGAAGCCAGGCTTTTAAGTCGAGGGTGTGCTCTTGCAAAACAATGCTAAAAATCTGCTAACCATTCCTAGCATCTGACTATTCTTTGACTAATCTTCATGGATGGGTTTGGTGTGTCCATAACTAAATGTTGAGTCACCATTCAGGTGTATTGCAGTAAATTGTAGTGTAGTGACTGATCAAGTGTTTACCTCCTGCTATCATAGAGACTGTTGCTATTCTGGATTGTAAATCCATCTATCCAGTCTTTCCCATCTGTGATTATTAGTCTCATGACTTCATGACCCTCTCTTTGAGTGCATTTCCCTCCCAACTTGTACTTTGGCCTCTTTTATCTGGAGACATCCACCTAGCTTAGAAATCTTCACGTAACTGCCTACATTCACATGTCCTTGCCTAATTATTTCTTGCTTCACACTCGGAAAACTAGCCGAGAAAATTTCAACCAAAATCCTTCAGTTTGTCAATGAAGGTAGTCACTTTAATTGTGCACTTAAGTGATTCGCCTTTGTTCAGCTTTACAGAATGTTTTCCGTGGTCTTGCGTTTGATTTTTTTGGAGGGAAAGTGAAGCTTGTGAAAGAAGTCACATGGGCTTTTGTGGTATCCTTCCATCATTTTCTTCCTATTCAAGGAAATACTTTCCAAAGAGCTTTATTTGGCAATTAAAATAATGATGAAGAAGGTTGGCTTTAAAATCCAAAGAATTGACTGGAGTGAAAAAACAGCATGCGGTTAGAATAAAAGTCCAACCCGTCGGTTAAAATCTGCTCCACTTGGTGTCCCAGGAAGTCAGTTCCAATGGCGTGCAGTCTTCCATTGTTCTGGTGCTCTCTGAGAACTTTTACAGTGTGGTTTGAGTTTTGATGGGGTTCAGGGGGCTGAGGAACTTCCCCAACAAAGGCTTGTCTTATATCTTCTATATAGAAGATTCGGTGCCTAATCCAACATTAACGTGGAGTGACACGTGCACCACGGTCTTGTTGCCTCATTTATCAGACGCTAATGGCTTGTTATTCCTGCTCAGATTTCAGTTTCCTTGTGTTCCAAACCACCTGACTGACCTCATTAAATAATAATCAGCCTTTCACAAGCAACTAAGAACAATCACTACAGTCAGGTCACTGGTTCCATGATGCAGTTTGGGACCTCTGGGGCTTTTGCAATTTGGTCTTTCCTTTTTCTTCCAAAACAAGTGATCTGTTTAGAGTGTAACTTAATCTCCAAAGCTCTTTATCCACACAACACAGGAAGAATTCAGTGTGTATGGATATGTTTTTGACATCTAACACCGATATAGTGATATGCAGTTGTGTGGTGCATTCCCACGTTATCTCTCAGATCACTCTGTTTTTGGTTTAACCAAAGACACAGTTACACAATTTACAGAAAGGGTCTGTTTCTCAAGAGTTACCAGCTAGGTCTTAACAGTGAAGATTTTGAAAATGTATAGCACAGTGCTGTGGAATTCTCTATTCTAGTTGGTCAGAAGGTTTCGATTTATTTTCCACATTATTGCTTGTGTAATAACAGCTAAGTAAGAGCGAGATGTATGGCAGACACTACACGTAAATTGATTACAAAATTTATATTTGTTAATATGCTGACATTTTCTGTTGGGAGATGTTTTGGGACGGAGTCTTTGTAATAGTCAGAGGTAAAGCTGGTCATTTTAAGTTTGCTGCCACATGAAATGGTGGACAGTTTTGCAGTAAAAACTTCATGAGAAAAAAATGAGAGACTGATGTGGATACCAACTGTTAATAGCTGTATTGTGGTCAGTCTAATATATTAAATGTAACTAGAAATGTGAAAATCTCTATATATACAAAATCACCCATATACCCAAATATTTGGGCCTTTAAGACAGTAAATTTAGTCATTGGTCATAGTCAGGCAGCTACATCAGCCAAACAGTCCAACATATGGACTCAATGATGTGCCCGCATTTCCATATTTAAAATCAGAGACACATGTTTATGTGAACCTGGTAAAAATATCATTGTCATCACTGATGTAATGATTCTGTTCCTTATAGATATGGGGAGCATCTCAAGTTGATGACTGGATGCCACAATATCTCTGAACGTTCCTGTGATCTCAGCTCTGCGATGATGGACATTCGTTCGAAATATTTCGTCAAGGTCATGGTTGATGAGTTATGCATCGGTGAATTCAGGCACTTCAGTCCCTTAGAACAAAGTAAGACCATTGAGATAAAAAAAAATTTAAAAAATTATATGTTCACTTTGGAATTTTGTGGATTTTATGTGATCTGTGCGTTAGGATTTTGTATTACTTAAAGAGTTGTATATAAAACAGGAAGGATCTCTCTGTACATTATCTCTGTAGATTATGGGATCTCATGACACTAATTACTTTTCTCTTCCTTGTCAGCTTCTCTGGAAGCTCCAAGGCTGTCCGTGATAACGGCCGGGTCCTCCTTCAACATAACACTCACCACTCCCATGGGGCCTCAGAACCACTCATTTAGGGAGATCAGCTGTTGGGAAAGGTGCCAGGATTCTGGGAAATCACCTTTTAACTATATTGTCACTCTCACAAGCCCGGAGTCTGAAGCTGGAAAGGTAATGTCTAGTTGCGTGTTAGTATAATAGAATGTAGTGAATATACGTAGCTTTGTATATTTCATTTTTAGTCTTGGTGAGAAGAACACCTTTGTAGTACAGTACTGTAGGGAACCATAGATATACTGTACATATTAAATACTGTAGCTGAGGACATCATTCTATAAACATTGACTTCAGGCCAATTAGCTGCCATACTGTTTCTTCCTTTCCACATTGGCATAATGTACTGTAAACAGTATTCCCAAACAATTCAGACTATTTAAGTGTTGTCATTTCATGTGTCCAGAAGCGCTGTACACAAGCTGTGAAAAATATATTGAAGCGCTGTGTCATCATTTTGACGTAACACGTTATTTCAACTTAATAAGTCGTTGTTTCAAGATATTATGATGTTAAAATTACTGTCTGAGAAACAACATACAGAATAAGAATTATAACCTAATATTCAATAAATTCGTCTTCTCGATAGATTCTGGGGTGTTAAATAATGAGATAATATGTCAAAACAATAAGATAACTTGAAATAATGAGGTATTAAGTCGAAATAAATACATATTACATTTATATAATGTAATAATGGCATAATAGATAGACATAGACATCTTTGACATCTATAGATGTTAAGTCGAAATAACCTATTCTCTGATAACCTTAGCTAGATATGACAGCTTGCTAGGTTATTGTTTTTCTTTATATATAATGAAGTTTAAGTAAACAATTAAAGCTGCTCATTTGTATAAAAAACAAAGTCACTGTTGAAGCCAAAATATAGTATATACAGCTGTATTAGTAACTAGACGTCATGGTATGTTATGAACTTAAGTAAAACTTGTTCTCATCAGTGCTTGCTTCAGTAGTGCATACTCTGACTTTATATAGCGTGTAATTATGATTATTCCCTTACTTTACTTAAACATTAAACATATATAAGTGTATACATTTAGAGAGCATTGCTATCATTGCTAGCCATGGTACTGATAAGTCTTATGCTTTGCTAATTCTTGTAAAACAAATTAGCATTTCTGACTGAACTATTGTCTTAAATACATAAAGTTGCACTACCAAACACATTTTATTATCAATTATCACCTCTCTCTTTTACAGGTGTTTCAGAACACATCTGGCATGATTACACTGAGTCATTTAGACGAGAACACGGAGTACTGTGGCGTCGCATTGTACGAGCTCACTCATCCCTCTATAAAACGTCAGAGTGAAAACACCACCTTCTGTGTGACTTTGCCAGGTGAGAACAGGAGTGGTTGTTTAGTTTCTGTTCGCTATGGAAAGGTTTCATGTGAACACCTCAGAAACTAGTAAGATTAGAACTGCCCTCATATCACACCTTTATATTATTCACATTACTCACTTATAGGTGATGACATACAAAATATCAGCTTTAATTCAAGGGCAATATGCTGTATAAAGAACCATATACAAGGTGTTCAGATACTTAAATGCTGCACTGTAGGCTCACCAGCTGGAAAAAATAAAAATAAAAACTTGTTCACACACTGTACCTTTTGTTTATCTAGAAAGTTATCAGGACTTGTGCAATTCATAAACCATCTCATGCTTACCGAAGATTAACCTTTCATATTATATCACTTTTGTGCTTGTCTTAAAATCTGATCTTTTCTTTTAAAAAATAAATAAATAAATAAATAAATAAATAATAATAATAATAATAATAATAATAATAATAAATTCTCTCCAGCTGCAGACAAGCCTTGGATTCCTGTAATCGTCGTGTCTGTGTTAGTGGCCTTTTTCCTTCTGATCACCATGTCGGTGATTTTGTGCCAGCAGCATGTCACAAGGAAGGGGAACCTGCCCAAGGCGCTGGTAAGGCACTCTTAGTTCTGTCTCTTTCAGGAAATCGTACTAGGAAAATTCCACTGGTAAGTATACCTGAAACAAGCTCTACCTCAATGTTCCTGGCAGTGACAAGCTGTAAGATTATGTATATGTGTGTGTGTGTCTGTGTGTGTGTGTAGGGAGAGGTTACAGAGGAATGTGCTTTGCTCACACACACACACACACACACACACACACAAACACACACACACCTTTGTTACATGTAGTTTTTGGCCTGCAGGCAATTTTTGTGATCTGTGGTTTCATGAATAGTGGATGCTTTTTTATTGATTCGATTCTCTTCTAGTTTTTTAAAAATTATTTTCA
Organism: Stegophilus panzeri; assembly: GCA_024331685.1. Classification (NCBI taxonomy): domain Eukaryota; kingdom Metazoa; phylum Chordata; class Actinopteri; order Siluriformes; family Trichomycteridae; genus Stegophilus; species Stegophilus panzeri. The sequence continues at coordinate 17,148,815 of JANDJT010000131.1, read as the reverse complement.
CTTTACACTATTAAAGCGATAGTTCAGTGATTTTTTCCCCCCCCACCAATCGAATCTCTACACTGCATGTGTCCTGCATGTGCTATTAGCACAAAAAAATATATATATATATATCAAATCTGACTTACTTCCTGCAGTGAGAAAAGAATGGAAAGCCTGGAATGTCCAAGAACAGTTGAGTTCAGTCAATAAAAGTTTAAAATATCCACACTCAGACTCACAGTAGTGTAATCAAGGTGAGAGGCATGGGAGAAATTCTTACCAAAGCTGTTCACATCACAAGCCAATATAGTAAAAAAGTAGGGTTTTTTTAAAGGTTTTCAGGTACTTTTTCCTCTGAGTTACATTGGCTATGGGTCGTATTCAGAATTGCAGATTTAAGTCAAAAGACACATCAGTATTTACCTAGACAAAGTTTCTTGTATTCAGAGTCATCTTATGCAGGTGTTTAAATTGATTTTCTGTGATTATTAAAATGACCTCACACCTCCACATTCAAGATAGTGTCTTTTAATAGCGTCAAGACCGCCACCTTAAGTACAAGAACTTGGCCAAAACTTAAAGTCCCCATGAAATCCAAATTGAAGTTTTGTGGCTTTTAGTATGAATATGTTAGCCTTAAGGTTATCTATGAGCTAGTGCGCTCCAAGCAATTTTGATGACATCATTCTGCACTTCAGCTTCTGATCAGATCTTCTGTCCAATAAAATGCTTTCTAGAGTCTGGTGTCCTGCCCCTAACATTGTAAAAATCAATTTGCTGAAGTTGCCCTTGTCTTCGGCTGTTTGAACGCACACGTTTTCCAACTGTATGTTGGTTAAGAAGGAAATGGCTGGAACAGGTGAAGGAGGTGGAGACAAATCCTCCACAAGTGAATCTAATGCATCGTTATTGCTCGGGCTTGTGTCCATCGTACTAACTATCAAGTACGGCTTAGCCCAGGCTGTGAGGTAAGCTAAACGCTATTGGCTATTTAAAAAGGGGGAGGAGCCACTCGATATGCCCTGCCCTGACTTCCTGTTTGAGTGGAAATTACGCCAACACATCGATTAACGCTGCACGATTCAAGGCACTTCATGGGGATTTTAAGTTCAAGGTCAGAATCGAACATAATTGAAGCACACCTCTATTTTTGACAAACTTTCTGGTTTCAATGTCTGAATACTGATGTGTGGGTTTCCAGTCTATAACTCCTTACTACTTACCTATGAATACATAACCAGTAAAGATATACACACAAGCCCAATTCCAAAAAAGTTGGGACGCTGCGTAAAATGTAAATAAAAACAGAATGCACTGATTTGCATATCTCATAAACCCATATGGTATTCATAATAGAACATAGAAACCAAAAAGTTGAGACGGTGGCAACAAAAGGCAAAGCATTGAGATTGGTGAGCGAGAAGCTTAGGCAAACATGACTTAAATATAGCCCCGCCCACTTTATATCAAACAGGGAGAAATTCTGGCAAAGTACATTAAAAAAAGAAACCGGCATTTCTCGATCATGTTCACATATGGCTTCTTCTTTGCATGACAGAGATTTAGCCAGCATTTGTGGATGGCACGGCGAACTGTGTTCACAGACAATGAGTTCTGGAGGAGTTTCTGAGCCCATGAAGTGTTTATTACAGAATAATGCCTGTTTTTATTGCAGTGCCGCCTAAGGGTCCGAAGATCACGGGCATGCAGTATTGACTTTCACCCTTGTCCCATGCGCACAGAGATTACTCCAGATTCTCTGAATATTTTGATGATATTATGTACTGTAGATGATAATATGTACTGTAGATGTATATTCGTCGTCTTTGCAATTTTTCGCAGATTGGTGAACCTCTGTCCATCTTTACTCCTGAAAGACTCTGTCTGTCTCAGATACTCTTTTTATACCCAATCTTGTTACTGACCTGTTGCCAATTAACCTCAAGCTGTTTCTTTTTAGTTACTTTAACACTTACTTTTCCAGCCTTTTGTTGCCCCGTCCCAACTTTTTTGAGACATGTTGCATCCACCAAATTCAAAATTACCTTCTTTTTTTTTTATTATTTACTCAGTTTAAACAATTGATATGTTTTCTATGTTCTATTGTGAATAACTTATGGATTTATGAGATTTGCAAATCTTTCTATTCTGTTTTTATTTACATTTTACACCACGTCCCAAGTTTTTTGGAATTGGGGTTGTACATTATAATATACTATATTGTATACTATAATCAAGAGATGTTGTGGAAACAAGAAAACAGTTGTCTTGTATAAAATTTTGGTTGTTAAATTGGACTAAACAGCAAATTTATACCTCTTTTCTCTTCTTCTATGTTAGCAGAACATGTTGATGCAACCCACTCCAAATTTCAACCCAGATCCTAGAGTGGAAATAAACCCTGTGAAGGTATACACTGAATCTCCATGGAATACCACCAAATCTGAACTAACCTTACCTAGAGTCCTGAAGGAGACAAAAACTGTGAGCACTGAGGGTTACACCCCCCAGGACTACCAGGAAAAAGACTGGCACTGTCATTCTTACACTAATGACCAAGCAGTGCCAGCTAGTAACCAGAGTGCTGAATCCTGCACCGGTTATAGCATGGTGGTGGTTGTGATGGAACCCCAGAATCGAGAAGAGTTGTCCAGTTGTGCTAACGACAGTGGGTTAGGAGGGTCCATCAGCCCTGGATTGTCCTCTTGCACAGATGATGATCTATTCCAGATCTTACCTAATGCAGAACCAGAAGAAGACCTGGGCATGATAGAGCCAGACTCCACCAGTGAGCTTTTGGTGCTGCCAGTGTCACGTGGTGCCAACGGGAAATTACAGTTCTCCATAGCATTTCAGCCTGTGGATTCAAATGTAAACCACAGCTCAGAGATCATGCCTCTTGTGCCAAGGTCAACAGCAGTTGGAGAGAGGACTCTTTTGCTGACAGATCTTGTCTCCATGGGTGACTCAGAATGGACAGACAATGAATTAAGTTCTGATCACAGGAACACCTACCTACCAAACAGGGTCCCTCAGATCTGCTCAGAGTTACCCTCTAGTGAAACTATTTCCAAAGTCCTGTTATCTGACTCTGCATCAAACTACAGAGAAAACTGGGTACCAGGAATCCTACCAGATCTCCTGCCAAATGACAGGACCTGCATCGTGAGTGGCAATAAGCTAAATGAATTGGCTGAACCAGAAGAGGATGTAGATGAATCACCATCAGAACTTGGAGCAATCCTTTTAGGTGGATGGATGGTACACGTCCAAGGATAGTATCTTTTTTTTCTTAAACATTGGCTCTGACTCTTAGTGCTGTCTTAAAGAGAATTATTTAGCCATCCACAATCATGCTGTTAATGAAGAATGAAAACCACTCACATTATATTTAAAATGCATAACCAGGCTTTTGGTCTGATGCGAGTAGCAGATGTTAGGTTGGAATTGGACTTCAAGAAGGACGAAGGAGACTGAAACAGCTCTCGAGTGCTTGCTAATGAGCAGAGAGCATTACCCATATGTCTCGTGGCCTTTGTAGTGGCACTCACAGCTAAGTCTGTAGGATTACAGCATCACACCATTTGGTGTTTAAGATGCTCCAGCACTTGTACCACACATCTCGGCTCCAGTTCATTAGCCAACTGTTCATTAGCTAAAGTTGAAGCAGGTGTGTTAAACTTTAGTAACAATTAGCTGTGTAGTGAAGTAACACTTGTATGGAATGTAATGGAACAATTGAAACTGGTTTACTTTTTTTTGCACCAAATACATTGTTTAAGTTTTGCAGTTTGACTGAAATGCACTATATGGCCAAATGTATGGGGACACCTAGCCATCATGCCCATATGTGCTTGCCAAACATCTCCCTTTTTCTCCTACAACCGCCTCCACTATTCTGGGAAGGCTTTCTGCCCATTCAGCCACAAGAGCATTAATGAGGTCAAGCACAGATGTGGGGCAATTAAGCTTTGTACATAGTCGGCATTCCAATTCATCCTGTAGGAGTTCAGTGAGGTTGAGGTCAGGGCTCTGTGCAGGCCACTCGAGTTCCTCCACTTCCAACCTTGGCAAACCATATCTTCATTTTGTGCACAGCAGCACTGTTTTGCTGAAACAGGTTTGGGGCGCCTTAGCTCCAGTGAAAGGAGATCTTAGTGCTACAGCATACAAAGACATTCTAGACAATTGTATGCTTTGTGGCAATAGTTTGGGGACAGCCCACATATGGGTGTGATTGTCAGGTGTTCACATACTTTCAGCCAATTAGTGTAGCTCAGGTAGCAGCCAACCATCTAGCCAAACATAAGTTATCTACCTAACTAGGAAGATGTTATGAGAATGTCTTTTTTAGCTGTTTATTTATTTCCTGCTTTGACGAGGCAGGAGTGAGTCACTGACTGTAAATTGGCCTTGTTTCCTGGCGAAACAATGGCCAAAGCTCACCAGGGGAAAGTGAGAACATTGGTGTAAGAGAATGGAATGAGCATACAATAAAAAGAGACGATGTTGTAGTGACGACTTACTAATTAGACAATATGTTGGATAGTTAATAATACATAAATTGTACACATTATTTTATAGTTTACTGTGTCATTTGGAGGTGCATGTCTGTGGCATGACAAAGTACCTATATTATCTCAATCGATTGTCATAACTAAGTGTGTTGAGAATGTCTGAGAGGTTCTGCTTAGGAATCCTGATTGTAGTCACATGTCTGGTGATTTTTCACTAAAGACTTGCAAAGATCCAGCCATTATCAAGAGTTATTGTTTAAAATTGTTAGCTCTCTGACTAGAAACATGATTAACTTATCAAGAGGTTTTTAAAGTCAGTGTTTTAGAAGTTCCCTAAAAAAAATTTCTACCAGTCGCTGTAAGCTTCCCTTACTTACTGTATACCTCATAGCTGCAGTGCAAAACTAGACGAATGTCAAACACTAAATTTATTGCATGATGTACAGCAGTCATAATTTTGTAAAGCTCTTTTTTTTTTTGGCTGAAGTACTGTTTTAAGCATCATTGAAGAAGCATTTCTAATTGATTTCATTTTTATGCTGTCAATAAGAGTGTCTACATATGAAGTGGGAAAATAAGACATGACTGATTGAGTCATTTACTGTGTGTATTTGATTCACCTGTAACTTTGTGTTTTGTTGTATCTGTGTTGTGTCATTCAGCAACCTTCTACATGTGACCTGTTGTATATACAGTTACCTTTGTTAAACTTTGTCTTTGGAATATAATTGAAATATTATTGTCATGTGTTGTGAATTCGCATCTCAGACAAAGCAGCTAGAGTTTCTCAGTTTTTGGGTGTGGATGATCCTTTGGGAGTCTTGCTGGGTTTTTTTTTGTGGTTGCTGAGTGCAACTTCAACTGCATTAATCTGAATCTAAACATAATAAAGTGGAGAAACAGCGTTATCCTATTATGTGTTTCATTTTTACAGCGTATGTTTCACTGTTTTGCTCTCCTAGTTAAATATGTAGCTCTGTACAAACAAGGCAAAGGTCTGACTCATCTACTCTCTCTGGTTAGTTACGACTTTAACGTCACAATCAAATTACTTTATAACCTGAGCAGCCATGTGAAGTTTGCTGACTATGTGACAGCTGCATGCTCAGATATATTATGGGGAAAAGGTTTTGCTAATGTCATGAAAATTCTTCCTTTAAACTTCTTTATATCTTAACAATTTTCTAATTTGGACCCTAGCCAAAAAAAAATTTGGACCCTAAACTAGCTAGTTACAGCTAGTTAACATACAAAAAATAACATTGAGTATGCTATTTACATTTAAAGTTGTTTTATTGTTTGTTTGGTTTTTTTTAATCAACACTGAATCTTTAAGGACAGTGCAAAAAGGCTATGACACATTTTCAGGAAAAAAAGTATTTTTACAATGGAAGTGCAAAAAAAATAAATTATTGTTCAACCAAACAAAGAAGTATTAATGTAACTGGTAACTAGCTATCGATGTTATATGAACTGACTTAAAACTTCTTTTAGCTAGTTGAGTACTTACTTCTAAATTTCAACAACATCCTCAACAGTGAGAGTGAGAAAACAGACAACAAATCTAAGTGCAATTAGTGGGTCAGTTCAGGGCAGTTTGGGATGAAGGAATGAAGGGAAAACAAAATCCATCCATCCATCTTCTATACCGCTTTATCCTTTTCAGGGTCACGGGGAAACCTGGAGCCTATCCCAGGAAGCATCGGGCACAAGGCGGGGTACACCCTGGACAGGGGGTTAATCCATCGCAAGGCACACAATCACACACACATTCACACACCCATTCATACAGTACAGACACTTTGGACACGCCAATCAGCCTGGGAAAACAAAATATACGATAAAATAAAAACCAACTGAACAAAACTATATACGCAAAGAATTAAAAGTTGGATTTGGCTTAAAAATGTACCTGCATCACTTTCAGTTTCATTTCTTTGTTGGTTGTGATCGTTGCTATAGTTCAGAAAGAATTGTAGGTTATTGACAGTATATTCACGGACCACCTGAGAGGTGATTATCCTTAAAGTCAACATGCTACTGTTGTCATAGCTAATATTAACGAGCTAGCAACTTAATATTTGCTAGTCTAACACTTCTTACTCTAAATACTAGCTGGCTAATAATTTGTTTCATTTCAGTTACATCAACAAGTGGAAGTCCAGTTAATTAGGCTTCATTTATTATCAGTGTTTGAGTGTTTTGTGTCTGTTTATTCTCCTCTGCTTTTTTCTTTGAGTTTTTCTTTCTCTGTTGAGTTTTTCTACCATAGATAGATGTAACAAACTTCACAGACGGACAAGGACGAGGCGAGAACCAGCTGAACATAAGAGTAATATTTAATAATAATATATGAAACTCAAACATAACACAAGACACACAAACGAAACACAAAGTGTGCGTGCGTCTCTCTTTCTCCTTTATCTCACTCTATTCCAATGATTAGCCAAATAAGTGCCAGGTGTGCATCCTCACAACCTGGCTTCTCCCGCCTCCTCCTCCTCCTCCTCCTGGTCACAATAGGGTTAGGGTTAGGGTTAACCCTGAACACTTCATGATCATCACTTTCTCACGATCTTCTAATTAGGTACCTAATTTAGTAACTTCAATTATAGTTTCTATTCTTTTTGTTTGCTCCACAAGCCCCTCCCCCCACCCCCCTAATTGCATGATACATAAACTTTTTCAACAATTGATAGTAAAATGTATTTCTTTTATCACTATTTATAAAACTGGTGGTCCGGGGGCCCTAAGCAACCACTTTTAAAGCATATAACCAGAAATGTCCCTCGGTCAGTTTGTCCTTTTGTGGGTTATTTTGCTCGTTTTTGCCTCTTTGTTCATTTCCCAGCCCTAGACGGATTTGTGCTGGAGATACACATTGAGGATAATTTGTCTCCATATAATTCCTCTTAAACATTCGATCATTTAAATAAAGGAATCCTTTCCTGCACAACTCAGTGTGATAAAATTCCCAGATAAAATAGCGCTGTTAAAATGTATAATATAGCCTAGTACAACAATGCAGTTAGCAATGATAGTTATTCATGTACAAATACTTTAATTTAATTTATCCAGGTTATTGTCATTTTTTATTTTAGTTTTTTTTCTCCTGAAATGTTTCTGATGGAAAATGCAAAAATTTCTGACATGATTTATCATGGTTTCATTTACAATTCATATACACAAAAACCTGCCATCTTAACAGGGGTGTGTTTTCTTTTTTATATACACAGAACATGTTTAGATTTAGTTATCTTTTTTTTTTGCCCTATTAGAAATGGGCGCCAGCTTGTTCAAGGGTTCAAGGGTCCTCTGGTTAGCCCACCAGTTTTTCCTGCTAATGCTAGCTCTGGTTGGAAACACTTGATGTGATTTCTCAGGGAGTTTTTCCTTGCCATCGTCGCCTCTGGCTTGCTCATTGGGGATACATTTATAGATTTACATTTGACATCCGAAATTTATATATTTCTGTAAAGCTGCTTTGTGACAAATAAAATGTAATTGAACTGTATCTACACTCATTGACCATCATACATATTGGTCATATGTTCAAGGGGTAGTTATAGAGAGAGTCTGAGATAGAGATTTGGAGATCTCATTTAGACAGGTGTCTACAAATATTAAAATGGATATCAGTTCACTCATCTATCACACAATGTCTCTATAGACACATTCTATTCTCAAACTTTCTCATGAATACATCTCCCTGTTCGTTTTGACCCTTTGTACCTTTACCCACCTCTGAAAAACATCAAAAAGCAAAGAAATTCACCATTTCACCATGATGCCTCTAGGTTCCTTAGATTACCTTTCTCACCCAGACATTTTGTAATCAATAAAACTGGCACAGCTCCAGGAAAACCATGTTGCTCCAGCAATCAGAAAGCAATAAGCATCTACTGGGTACATATATCACACATGAAGCATTTGCACTTTGCTCTGTGGCACAGAACGCACAAGCTGTGGTATGGCTACAGTTCATTTAGTATACGCTTTAGGAGTCATTTCTTGTTAGTTGATTCATGAGTCACAAGTATAATCATTTATATAACACTGACTTATAATTCAGTTATATATTAAAATCTTTTTAATTCATGATTCATTTGCGTACTCTAGCCATAGTTTATGGTTTATTTAAATGGCTAGCTGATGAATCATTTATGTAAAATTGATTTATAATTCATTTGTATAGTGTTGATTCATACTTTAATTTCTAGTGCACCACCTGCACTAAAACTGTTTATATTTGCATGTATAAAATATGCATGTTTACCATGCTCGGTAGTCTTACAGCATAAAATCACTGTGTCATTATGCTACAGTGATTAGTGTTTAACTCATACAGAGTACTATCAACCGTCTTAAGAAGGTGTCAACAAATCCTGTACAGCTGAAATACTATACAAAAAAGTTTCAAGAAATGAAATGTTTATAAATCCGAATACAAAAAATACTGTAAAGAAAGGAAAACTGTCAAATCTAAATCACACTGATATTTGGTGTGACACGCCCATCCTCTTTGGTACACTGTAATGTAATTGTATAAGAAAAATGACTGATGTATTGTTTCAAGAATCTTTAAAAAAAAAAAAAAAAAAAGAAAGAAAGGAAGAAAAGTTGCCTATTTGGCAATTGCACTTCCTTCCGTAGCACTTCCTTCCGTAGCACTTGCTTCTGTCCTGAATATCTTTGGTGATGTTTTTATCTGAAAAATGGTCTAGTACTTAATATTTTTCCTAATTTAATGGTATACAAAAATTATATGCACTGATCAGCTATAACATTAAAACCACATGCTTAATATTGTGCACGTCCCCCTTGTGCCACCAAAACATCTCTGACCCGTCAAGGCACGGACTACACAAGACCTCTGAAGGTGTGCTGTGGTATCTGGCACCAAGACGTTAGCAGCAGATCTTTTAAGTCCTATAAGTTACGAGGTGGGGCCTCCATGGATGTCCAGCACATCCCACAGATGCTCGATCGGATTGAGAGCTGAGGAATTTGAAGGCCGAGTCAACACCTTGAACTCTTTGTCATGTTCCTCAAACCGTTCCTGAACAATTTTTTGCATTGTGGCAGGGCGCATTATCCTGCTGAAAAGGCGATTACCATTAGGGAATACCGTTCCCATGAAGGGCCCATTGTTCCTGCTTCTAAAACATCAACTTCAAGAACTGACTGTTCACTTGCTGCCTAATATATCCCACCCCTTGACAGGTGCCACTGTAACAAGATATTCAAAGGTATTCACGTCACCTGTCAGTGGTTTTAATGTTATGGCTGTCAGTGTACACTGTATATATCCTTCTACATGAATGTTTTTCACTGGAAATGTATTCGCTCTCACATGGTGCATGTAACATCGCAATTTTCAGCTCCAGCTTCAACTTCTAACAGCTCCAGGGATTTCAAACAAAGATCTGCACTGGTGAGAAGAAAATCATTTCTTGCACCCATAGAAATCTGTCTTGAAAGAAACGAAATCCTTTGAAACAATTAGATGCCTATCAAAGAGGATTTGAGGAACTGGGGTGAAATAAACGGGGGAACAGATCAATTTGTGTAGCTCGTGCAGCTCTTCATCATGTACAACAATTTTGCCCTCTTTTTTTCTATCTTGGCAGTTGTTATCGTTTTTCTCACAGACATAATTCAGTTCAGAAAAATGCTAAATAAAAATTCCTTCATAGAAAACTTCACAATATCAACAATTACAGTGTGCACTACATAGTGTTTATGTGGAGCATTCGCCATAATCTGTTACCATAGAAGCAATAACGTATTAGAACCAGGACATTAATATAAACCTGTGAATAACCTTGCAGCGGAAGTAATGTCAGAGCTCCTGTTAATAAATTAGTCAACAACTTCTGCCCAATCAGAAATGAGAATTCAACAGAAATATGACATAATCATTGCTAACAGGTTTTATGGTTTAGGTTTCAGTCAAGAACTTGTTTGCAAAAATACAAGCTTGTAAAACGGCTCATACAAATACACTGGCAGTAAAGGAAAATCACTCTATGAGCAAATGCAGAAGCAGTAAAGTGTGGAAATTTCCATAAGTACAGTGAGGAGTGTTTAACACTTAGTGCATAAATGTATGAAGTGCATTGATGTATAAAAAGTGCATTGATGGTTATATTACTACAAAACCGATATTCCACAATGAAAGAAACATGCTAAAATGTTGCCATTTATTGCCTTTACAGTAATGTTTCATTGAACATTATTAAAAACCTAATAACCAATGGCTACTACAGGAAATTAATTAAGGCTGAAGGGGTTCAGGTATATGACATGAAATATCATGCCAAACCTTGCAATAATTTGTCCTCAGCTCTTTTCTAGGGTCATAACAGTACATACAAGCAACTTGATCATCGATCATACATTTTTCTGATAAACAAAAACACATTTAATTAGAGCAATCACATGCAATTAATTCCTGCCTGCCTGTGGAATGGCTGTAACTGGTGTGTAGAGGGTGTATCTGTGCATTTCTCTGTCACATCCTCTCATGGAACAGCTTCATGGATGGCTGGATCATTAATATGATGCAATGTTACACTCGCATACATACTGTATACATTTTGGGGCTTAATAGACTCCAAGAGTGTACCAGCATCATTATGTTCTTAATGAGCTGCTAGTTTTAAACATTATATAAACAGCTTCCGAGGCACAAATTGCAAAAAAGTGCATATTTTTGGAAATTATATTTAGTTTTGGAATTCATTAAGAGTGAGTTCCTCCAAAAAGCAGCACACCATCAAAGTTCTTCAATTAATCATCAGTCATTGAATATGAGGGAACAGAATCCATCCATTTTCTGTACCGCTTGGAGCCTGGAGTCTATCCCAGGGTACCCGGGGTTCACGAGGCAGGGGACGGGGTGCCAAACTATCGTGGGGTACAATTGCACACACACTCACACATTACGGACAATTTAGAGATGCCAATCAGCCTACAATGCATGTCTTTGAACTGGGGGAGGAAACCGGAGAACCCAGAGGAAACCCCCGAAGCACACGGAGAACATGCAAACTCTGTACACACAGGGTGGAGGTAGGACTTGAACCCCCAACCCTCAAGGTTTGAGGCAAACGTGCTAAGCAAGCTTTCATATTTTAAGTGAAAAGTGATATTCCTGAAAAGTATCGCTTGCCATGTCCGCTTATGATGCCGATAACACTACTGTAGTAACAGGTTTGAACTAGGAAGTGGAATTTTCCATAGCAAAAACACGAGCGGAGTGATAGACACAGTGAAAAGTCCCAGTGTGGTTACAGGAAATATAAGCACTCTTGCAATGCAGCTCGACCAATCAAATTAGTGGACCGGATAGGTATTTCTTGGTCACTAAGTAGATCTTGAGAAACTTACTTCATGGCCACAACTAGCTTAAATTATGTCCTCAATATATTAATTTGTGGCCACACCTTATTAAAAAATAACCATCTCAGAGGTGCTGTACTTATGGTTTGTTTGTCTGAACGGTATTTAATAATTAAAACCATAAACTTGCACCTCCTTCATGACAGATAAGCATTGTCCAGACTATAGCCTGTACACTATCAGTCCTTCATCTCACTATTTACTTCACCAAGGTAACGCAAACAACAAGGAAGTGGAGGGAATGTTGTGTTTAACAGGTAACATTATCTGGTAAGCTAGCTAATTTGTTGTTTTCTAAATGTCAGTGACAGGAAAATAGCGAGGCAGAAGCTCTGCTTAATAATTAGCATTCCTCCGTTTAGATGTTGTTTTCCAAAAAGAAGAGACCCACAACCTCTTGTTTACTATTTCTGTAATGCTTCCAGAGCTCATGAATTCAGGGTTAGGTTAAAGTGGACGTAGTGCAAAGTGAAATTACGCACTAACAGGAGGGAATTCCTTTTCAAATTCCCATGTCGCAACACACTCAATTCAAAATTGGCTTTTGGCCAGTTTGTATTTGGTTTCGATTGGGTTTTGTATTGGCCATTGTACTGACACTTGTTTTACAGCATCCACAGTGTGTGTGTGTGTGTGTGTGTGTGTGTGTGTGGAACTACTGTTTTAGTGCTACTCCAGTAATTATAGTAATTTGTCTATTTGATGGTTTTTACAGTTTAGTCCATATCCAATGCTTTGGGGTGTTTTTAGAGTTACTGACTGTCTGGGTCTTACTATTACTAATAAAATTTCAACAACAGGCAACTACTTTTTAGGTGCACCCCTTTGTGAAACAATAGTATATTTTAATGTGATAATACTCTACTGGAATTATATCTAGAATGCCTCAAGTATATTGTTTCGCTTTATACTTATCTTTTTACCTACCTTAATGTTTATTTAATTATACAACAGTTACTTCCGGTACACTAATTTGATTGAGCGGCGTTCCAAGAGTGCCTATATTTCCTATAATCACACTGAGACGTTTCACTTTATCAATCCTCACGTCCGCGTTCACCACATAAAATTCCACTTCCTAGTTCAAAACCCTTACTGCATCAGTGTTAGTGACATCATCAGCGGACATGGCAAACAGTACTTAAATTATGAAGATGAATAGGAAGAAGGGACACCAATTTCACCGGAAACACCTTTAACGGGAATGTACAGATCGATGTGAACTAGCTAGCTAGCTAGCTAAGCGACCTGCTGTAAAGTGAGTGTGGCTTCACTTGAGATCGATTTCAGCTAGCGGAAATCAAACGTAAACAGAACATTTGACCATACTGTGTTTGAAATGTCACTTACTCTACTTTCTTGACTTTAGAACTGTTGTTTAAATGCAATATTGTACTCACAGTCGTGAGGTTATATATTATATATTGCAACGAATCACAGCCGTGCCGATATTCAGTATAACCTCACTCTTGCTTGTGCGATATTGCATACTTCAGTTTGGCTATGCTAATTTGGTATTTTTAATGTAATTTATGAATACATTTATTTATCAATAACACAGGAATATTGTAGATTACTCCTTATACTGTAAATACTTTCCATGCATAATATGTGTTGATCATCCTCCAGCACTTCATGGGTAGTTTCCGACTACTGCACCAATGCAGGCTGAATCTTTTTGTTCGGTGGAGTGTATTATCGCACATGCAGTGACAGTAATTTGTAAAAATAGATATTTGCTGTAGCTTTGTCCCAACAACAGTGACTGAGTTATTCATAGTCTGAATGTGGTGAATGATATACGAGAACAGAAAAGGCCTGGCACCTCCCCTGCATTGTTTACAGGGCCAGGTGTGGTCAGTAAAGACTTATAAATAACACACACTCACACACATGTCCTTGTCTGGTGCGATACTCTTCTTATAGCCAAATCAACTCTGAACAGTGGTGCTTAATAAGACAGTGCAGAGCTGCAGCTCCTTTATAAACCCTGCAAATGATTAACGGCTCCTATAAATGAAGAGGGGCTGAGAATGGGATTGTGGGAAAAGAGTCCACAGAGAGATAAATCAGGTATATTTTTAAGATACTTGGGCTCTCTTAAACTAATTATGTAATATGTTTAGCACATCATATTTTTTATTGTTAGTATATACAAGTGCATTCTTGGGAGAAAAAAATAAAAGTTTCATCAAGCACCCTAAAGGATTCATTTTTTCCCCTATAGAGTAATCCATAAAGTTTTTATGTAGAACAAATAGTTTCCCTTTCAGAGAACTCCAAGTAAAACCTGGAGAAACAAACAAACAAAAAACTCTTGAGTACTTTTTTTTTCTGAGAGTGTACTCTTGCTACCTTTTTTGCTACCAATTATTGATTGTCAACCAAACACTTGTAACATATAAATAACACATGACCACACAATTAGGTTCATGCTAACTGCATTCTACAGTCACACCATCGAGTTGCTACGGTAACTAATCTCAAATACATTTGCCATTGTGGTAGGACCCGCTATTATTTATTTTTAAAAAAACTATCCAAAGTACATGGCATAGCGGTTAACTGTAGTGGCAGCCATTTTGAATTCAGAATCAGTTACATCTTTTAGTTATATATTTATAATTTACTTAAATAGTGACTTTTACTTTAATGCTTATGCAAAACTAATAATACTTGGCTTTTTGAATGCAAATTTCTAAGTTAATAATTCCTAACCGTCCTTGTTATCTGTGTTAGCATGTAGCACCAAGGCACAACTAATAAAGGGACACCAAATATGCTTCAGCTAACAAGTTACTACTCAATTAGCATCCTGCTAGCTGCATTCTGAAGCAATCACATGCCTAAAATTACACCGAGTTGTCAAATAAACTGTATAACCCTTTGTCGTCTATATAATTAACACTGCATAATCGCTAACAGTAGTGGCAGCCATTTTGAATCAAGAATCATTTCATTTACATATCCATCATTTACTTAAATACTGACTATATATATATAGATTATATAGATTATTCATAATCTAAAGTATTATTATATATATTATGATGAAGACATAATGAAGGATTCAAAATGGCTGCCACTACAGTTAGCAACTATGCCATGTACTGTGTTCAAAAATCATCAGACACTCCAGACTACTTAGCCAGGCGAGTGTCTGATGATTTTTGAATGCAGTACATGGCATAGTTGCTAACTGTAGTGGCAGCCATTTTGAATCCTTCATTATGTGTTCATCATTTACTTTAATACTGACTTTTACTTAAATTGTTAAGGACTTAGCCAGGTAAGCATCTCATGATTTGTGAATGCAGTTTCTATGTGATAGTTAAAATCTAATAAACTGACATCATTTTGGACACAAAGCACGATTTAGCTGTGAGCTACATCTGAGGAAAGAAAACGATTGAGTAAATCTAGACAGGAAAACCCTGCCATTATTCATCACACCATGTGCTAGGCAGTGTAATCCTTTCTTAATCCCGATGCACAACTGTATCGCCAGTCAGACAGACCTAGAGCTGTTGTTCGCTTTAAATCCCCCATCCTCTCAGAAGTCCTCGCTGTATTGTCCCATTGTGTCATCTGTAAGTCTATCCGAACGGTTTGAATTGACTCGTGTGTGTTAGACCTTGGTCTATATTTACTACCATGAGGTGGAGGCCACTTTGTTCAGACTGCATTCTGCCAGTGAAGGACGCTGTCTGTCCAGGGGGTCACCCTCTTTCTGTCTTTCTCAGACACACACACACACACACACACACTTACTCAAGGTGGAACAGGGACAGAGACAAGTGAGATTTGAAAAAAAAAAAAAAAAAAAAGGTAAAACCCAGGAGGAGAAAGAGAAGGACACATTGTGGATCTAATAGTCCTGCAGATTTGCTCCTGACAAGCGTGAGTTGCATTTTAATTTGTCGTTCTCCTTCCCAGACACGTACTGTACGAGTAACATTCATCTTAATGACCCTGAAATTATTAACCTTCTGTAATGACAGACATGAACATAAATATTGCATGTCTCAACTAATTGGTCTAAACTTGTCATTGTCTTATTATACGGCATGTATTTCATATTACAATAAGTTCTTGTCATGGTTTACAATATTGTTATGATATTTATCGTAAAAATTACTACAGGTTTCAAGAATGACAAACTTCATGGTGGTGATGGTCAAATTGACAACAATATCAAAACATTTAGCAAAATCACCTAGCTACGACTGATGAAAGCTTTGTTCTGGCCAGCCATGTGGATGTAAAGGCTTTTGATGCTGAATACTAAAAAGAAGTGCATCAAAAAGAAAAAAGAAAACCCCCTGAGGTGAATTATGATTACTAAGCAAATGTATGTGTCAGCCAGAACATAATACAAACTATAGTACCACATTAAATAAAAGTGTTCTTTTATTTTATTTATTTAGTTAACTTTTTTATCCCTACAGAAAAAATCAGTTGTCCAGTCTCCATAGTGCAGAGAAAAAACATAAAATAAGAAGTTCAGACCTTCCCTTCTGACTACACTGACAGCAACCTACCACTAATGTTCTTTATTATCCATGATTGTTAGCCGTTTATTGAGTGTCCACTTCTCTGACACCTTAACCCGAGAGTCCAGTTCCACATCAATTACTGATCCTGCCCACCTGACAAACCTGTACAGTCGCATCGCATCTCTCAATTTCATGCCTCCTCCCCAGCATACCACAGCATAAAAAGACCACTGGATACCATAAACTGATATAACATTTGCATGAACTTCCTGTAGATGTTAAAGGATCCCAGCCTCCTCAGGAAGTATAGCCAGCTCTGCCCCTTTTTAAAAGTCAATAAGTCTGTGTTTGCAGACCAGTCTAGCCAGGAGCAGTCCCAGATACCTGTAGGTTCTAAACATATCCACA
>JANDJT010000131.1:17103758-17114189 GCA_024331685.1 Stegophilus panzeri | reverse complement strand
TCTTTCCCTCTCTTCTCTTTCCCTCTCTTTCCCTCTCTTCTCTTCTCTTTCCCTCTCTTTCCCTCTCTTCTCTTTCCTTCTCTTTCCCTCTCTTCTCTTCTCTTTCCCTCTCTTCCCTTCTCGTCTCTTCAAGTTTTCTACAAACCCTTGTTTTTGTTTTCCTCCCTTCACCTAACAGTTACTCGACTGATATTGTGATCAACAAAGGAGCACTGGAGTCAAATCAGCACATCATTTATGGTGATACTGACATGGTATCGTCATCATATCATAATACAGCTTGGCTTTTTCCTGGGTTTGGATAACGACAGTAGATTTCTCTCTGATTATCATTCTACATACGTTCTGATCCCGCTATGGTCCTGATGAAAGAATAAAGAATCGTAATAAAGAATCTGATTTCCGCTGATCACATCCAGAACACACCACGTACCTGACATTTGCCTCATTACCGTAATATTGCTTCAAGAGATTTTCTTCCATGCTGTTCCAAGCCACATGAAATTCCAGGGAAAACATGCCTAATTTCTGAAAGCTTATATTTCCCGCTCCAGTGATTTTTATGCGGCTTCGCTCCGAGCATCTTAATTAAGTATTTTAGTTCATTGTTGGTTGTCGCAGCGTGTGACGAGGTGAGACAGCTTCCCCTTCCTTCTCCTCGCTTCATACACATAATTAGATGTGCTTCAGTGACAACATGGCCATTTCCATTTCTATAGAATTATAATAGCCGAGTGAATAGCGTGATTATTTATACATTTGTAGACTATTCATTTTCTCACTAATAATAGATGTTGTTGCCTCTAAACTGGTCATTTGAGCTGTCTTATTATCTTATCAACTCTTCTCTTCTCTTTTTCCTTCTCCTCCTTCTCTCCCATCATCCCTAATCTACTTCTTGCTTCTACCCTCTCCAGTCTCCTCTTCCCTTCTCCCACTTTCTTCTCTTACTTTCTTCTCTTCTCTACTCTTCTCTTCTCCCACTTTCTCTAACTTTCTTCTCTCACTTTCTTCTCTTCTCTACTCTTCTATTCTCTTCTCTTCTATTTTCTTCTCTTCTCTTACTTTCTTCTCTTCTCTACTCTTCTCTTCTCCCTCTCCCTTCTCCCACTTTCTCCACCCACTTTCTTCTCTTCTCTTCTCCCCCTTTCTTCTCATACTTTCTTTTCTTCACTACTCTTCTCTTCTCTTCTCTTCTATTTCTCTCTCTTCTCTTCTCCCTTTTCTTCTCTTCTCTTCTCCCTCTCTCGTCTCTTCTCTTCTCCCACTTTCTACTCCTGTCCTCTCTTCTACTCTCTTCTCTTCTATTTTCTTCTCTTCTCCCTTTTCTTCTCTTCTCTTTTCTTTTCTTCTCTTCCTTTCTCGCACATTCTTTTCTTCACTCTTCTGACTCTGAGCTTCTCTCTTCTCTTCGCTTCGCTTCTTTTCACCGTGTAACTATAAAGGGATGAATAAGCATAACGTTCCCTTCTCTCTCTCTCTCTCTCTTCTCTGCTTGTCTCTTCTCTGCATGACTTGTTTTCCTATCCTCTCCTTCCCCATTTCCTGTCCTGCTTTCTTTTCTCATCTTCTCTTATGTTTCATTCTCTTCTCCCTGCTCCTATCCTCCTTTCATTTCCCTGTACTCAACTTTTTTTTTTCCTTTTAACTGTTTCTCTATTTTGTTTCTCGTTCTTGTTTTCCTCCCTTCGTCTGTCAGCTACCCGTCTAGTATTGTGAGCAACAATGGAGTATTGATGATTATCAGAAAATCACCACATCGTTTATCCTGATTCTTTCCATCAAATGTTTCTCTCTTTTCTTCTCTTCTCTTCTTGCTCTTTCTTCATTTTTTCTCTTGTCTTCTCTCTTTTCTTTTCTTTTCTTTTCTAATCTCTTAGATTCTATTTCTCTTAGACTCTAACATCCCTTTCCCAACATCCTCATCCTCCTCTCATCTTCTTTCCTTGTCCTGGCCCCTTATGCTAACCTGCACTCTCTTCTATCCTTTCTCTTCTCCTCTATTATAAATCTCCTCTCTCCTCACTTTAAAAACACATTCCCTAATGCCAGACCAGGTCTAAAGCTCTAACTTCCTTCTTTCTCCTCTCGCTCTCCTCTCCAGTCCCTGTAACAGATGAGGAGGCTTTGTTCGACACCACTTTCCCTCCATCTTTTATACTAGAAGGAGGCACTCTGACTCTGAGCTGTCATTTTACGTTTCCTCTCCTCCCCTTCCAGCAGGACGTGGCCTGGTTCAGAGACGGTACAAATCACCTTATGCAATTTGTTCTGAATTTTAGAAAAACCAACACAAACACACTGACAATGTTCGTAAAGGTGTGAAGGGTTAAGGTCAGGGCTGAAGGTGATGTTGGTGTTTATAGCTTTAATTACAGTCACTGCACTGCACAACTCTTTTGCATTTATATGAGTAATATAGTAATATAACTTTAATTCAGTTCAATTCTATCCAGGACTACAGACTTTGGTCGTCATTAATGCATATACAAATGCATGAAGTAGCCTAAAGGAAGCATATCAAGTAGACAGTTCTACCAGACACTGACACTGGAGACTCCTTCCAAAAATGTTCTAAAAAAAAAAAGATGTCTCCTTACAGAAAACTTACAGAACGTCAGTGCTTACTACTGTCAGAGCTTCTAAATTAATCAACACCTTTTGACCAATAGGAATCGAGGACTGTCCTTTGGTAGAAAAGCAGTGTTATTAAAAATAATAATAATTTAAAAAAAACATAAGGCAGATTGAATCGTATAATTCTAAGGTCTGATATGTAGACAGTTCCAAGCATAACTACTGTATGTGGCCTAGTTTTGTCATTTGTCAGTGTGTAATACCAGTGTGTGTGTGTGTAGGAGTTCCTCTCCATACATCTGGTCGGCTGGGCATCCACACGGCCCTGAGCTCCTCCACCCTCAGCCTGAAGGGCATGCACAAAGAGCACGAGGGTCTTTACACCGTCCGCCTGCGCACCCGAGACGGCATCACCGAGCACAGCGCCTACGTTTATGTCAAAGGTCAGACATAGTTGATTTAAACATGTACCGATACAAACAAGCAGCAAATGTCTGAGTCTGAGTTCATTACCACTTGCAGGAGTTTTCAAGCTGACAAACTGAAACGGCAGAGCTGAAAGATTCTCTTCCAAAAAGTCTGCTTTAAAAACAGAATAACTTTCCATGCTTTCTGCAGTGTTATCTGAAATATCTTAAATATCATTTGAATATAATTCTCTTTGGAAACATGAAGTTGTGAGCTTTATTCTCCCAAGTTTAAAGTTAGATCAAGATTTATTAGCATGAAAAAAAGAAGAGTAAAAAAAAAATTAGTAAATATTGTTTTTCAATATTAATTAATACATGAAATCAGTAAGCAAAGTAAATGAGGACTATGAACAACCTGTTTAAATAATTAAAAATAAATAAGATCCATTCATAAATTTACTATACGCATTTATACATACAACACGCAAACATTTAAGCTAAAATATGAATTATTATTTTGCTCAATATTTGCTCAAATCACTGTTTTATTTATTATTGTTATTTAGACCTTTTATTATTGTCATCATTATTGTTGTTATTTAGACCTGTTATATTTAGAAACAAGACAGATTTTATACAGATTTGTCATTTTCAGAAGTGTACATTCCTCTAATGGGCTTATCTGAAGTTAACATTTACTTTAATTGAGAATAACCTTTAAATGCTAAATATAAACAGAATTGCATTACAAATGTATAATACGTTTTTACAGTATGCATGCAATAACAGTATAAAACAACAAAAAAAAGTCAGTTTAAATATAAATTAAGGATTGAATAAAAGAGTCAATTAAAAAAAACAGTATCTAATATCAGTCAGGTAGCTAATTTCACCTAAGCTAACTGATATTGCAGTTAATAATGTTTAGTTCGTTGAGAAAGCCAAAATTTGTGATTAAAAAAAACAGCAGCCCTGAGAAATAGTATGTCATTGTTGTCTTTGTAAATGCTATAATACTGTACTGTAATGTGTAATATGGACTAGTAGGACATTTTTTATTTTGTATTATGTATAAATAGGATTAATAGGAAACGCAGTAAAATGTAGATCTGTATCAGTGTTTTCAGAACTGTTTCAGCGTTCTCGTGGTTCTCATAGCTCTCTCTGTGTGTCTCAGATGGTCCTGCGGCAGTGCGCGGAGCTCCAGGTTCTCCACTCCACCTCGAGTGCTCCGATGTGAACAGAGACTACGTGTTTCTCTCGTGGGAACCTCCCAGTGCGGAGGGAGTGAGTCCAGTGCAGGGCTACTTCATTGAGAGGTCAGTGTGAAGGTGCTTAGTGGTTAGCACATTTGTCTTGCACCTCTGGGGTTGGGGGTTTGAATCCCAACCTGTGTTTTCCCAGTCCAAAGACATGTGTTGTAGGCTGGTTTCCAAATTGTCTGTTGTGTGTGCGATTGTGCCCCGCGATGGGTTGGCGCCATGTCCAGTGTGTCCCCCGCTTTGTGCCCCGAGTTCCGTAGAATAGGTTTCAGGCTCCCCCTGTGTTGGATAAGCAGTATGGAAAATGGAAGGATGGATGGTTGGAAGAATGTGAAGAAAGAGCAGGAGAGAAACAGGGTGAAAGAACAAGTAAAAATACCAACTGTAATGTTTTCTCATTGCTTATGGTTAGCTTCATTATACATTTCGTAGGAACACTAGGATCTTTGTAAATCTACTCGTCAAAGGAATAAATCGGTTTGATTACTATTCACTATATATGTTCACTACATGGGGTAATACACAATGGCAATGTCATATGGTCAGCTTAAACTGTATGCAGTGCTTGTACACCTGATTTCTTCTGTTTTTGTGTATATCTCATACTAAATTGTTTCAAAAATTAAAACAAAATCTAAGATAAAACAAAGGCAACGCGAGTAAACACAAAATACAGTTTTTAAATGATAATGTTATTTATTGAAGCAAAAAGGTTATCCAATACCAACTGGGCCTGTGTGAAAATGTATTTGCCCCCGTAGTTAGTAATTCCCCAAATCTATGAAACTGCAGTCATAATGGGGTTCAGCTGGACTAGAGAACCCAGGCCTGATTACTGCAAACCCTGTTCAATCAAATCACTTAAATAGAACTTTTTCAACAGCATGAAGTTGGTTAAAAGATCTTACCCAGTAACATACTATGTCAAAGTTGAAAGAAATTCCAGAAATGATGAGGAAGAAGGTGATTGAAATACATCAGTCTGGGAAGGGTTACAAAGCTATTTCAAAGGCTCTGGGACTCCAAAGAACCACAGCGAGAGCCATAATCTCCAAATGGAAAAACTCGGCACAGTAGTGAACCTTCCCAGAAGAGAATGACCTTCCAAAATTCCTCCAAGAGCACATCAACGGCTCATCCAGGAAGTCACAAAAGAGCCAGGGACAACATCAAAGGACCTACAGGCTTCTCTTGCATCAATAAAGGTCACTGTGCATGACTGCATCAGAAAGACACTGGGCAAAAATGGCATCCATGGATGAGTGGCAAGGTGAAAACCACTGCTAACCCAGAAGAACATTAAGGCTCGTCTTGATTTTGCCAAAACAACTTGATGATCCTCAAACCTTTTGGATGAATGTTCTGTGGACTGATGAGTCGAAAGTGGAACTGTTTGGAAGACAGGGGTCCCGTTACATCTGGTGTAAACCAACCATAGAATTCCACAAAAAGAACATCATACCTACCGTCAAGCATGGTGGTGGAGGTATGATGGTGTGGGGATGCTTTGCTGCTTCAGGGCCTGGACAACTTACAATAATTGAGTAATAATTGAATAAACATGAATTCTTCTCTCTACCAGAAAATCTTAAAGGAGAATGTCCGGTCTTCAGTCTGTAAATTGAAACTCAAGCGCAACTGGATTATGATTATGCAGCAAGACAATGATCCAAATCATAGAAGTAAGTCCTAATCCTAGAAGTAAGTGAAAGTCTGATCTCCAGTTATCAGAAGTGTTTGGTTGCAGTTATTGTTGCTAAAGGTGGTACAACCAGATTTTAAGTTTAAGGGTGTAATTAATTTTTCATATTGGTGATAGGTGTTGGATAACTTTTTTTGTGGCAATAAAAATAAATAAATAAATAAAAGCAGTTTTGTGTGTACTCAGGTTGCCTTTGTTTTATGTTGTATTTCAACTGAAGATCTTAAAACTATTTAGTATGAGATGTCACGGATATCCCCTCACTCTGTATGCCGAAGCTTTCGGCGCAGGTGAACTACCCGAAGTTTCCAGTTTGTCATTCTCTTTGTTTTCGTTACCACATGTGTCTTGTTTCGGTTTATGTTCTGTCTCCACCCTTGTCGTGTGATTGGTTGTTTCCCTTATGTGTCATCATTGTCATCAGCTGTTTCGTGTTACCCCTTCTGATTAGTTTGTATATTTAAACCCCTGTGTTTCTTTGTCTCGGCACGAAGTATTGAGTTTATCTGTGTTGCCGCCAGTACCATACTGAGACTTTGTTCGTTGTTCTTGTTTCATGGGTTTGGATCTTGTTTTTGTCCTGGTGTTTTTGGATTCTGCCTTTGCCTAATTTTGCCCGTTAATTGATCACCTAACCCACGCCTGTTTTTGGACTTTGATATTGCTATTTGATTTGGATCTGTCTGCCTGCCTTTTAATAAAGCCTTTAACTGTAATTGCATCTGTCAGCAGAAGAAATCAGCAAATACTTTTTCACAGCTCTGAATGCCCAATAGGCTGAATCCCAAATGGCTGACTTTGAACAGAAGCAGCGTGATGAAGCAGCTACAGTTTCATACTGAATCATTTTTATCAACAACAAAAGAAATGATCACTTATTGTAAATAGCTTATCATGTTTTAAGTAAAATATTAATTAAAAATGAACATATTTTATTTTTGAAGACCATCGTTTAAAGTATCATTGACCTTGTTTTGTTTGGTTTTTTTGGGGGGAGGGGGTGTTTTCTGGCTTGTTAGGAAGCCTATATATCACTATGCATTGTGTATCATAGTCTTCAGGTATCATGATATAATTATTATTTTTTTTAATTACTTAAAACTTCACTATTATGTATAGATTGCAATGACTATTCAACTACTTTTAACAAAATAAAACTTTATTTATCCGCAAAATAGCAGTTAGTTTCTGGAAGGGGTGTGTAGGTCTTCTACAATGTGCATGTCGAAAGAAACAATTCAGGTGAAGACAGAGCAGGAGAGAAACAAGGAGGAAGAACGAGTAAGAAAAACAAAGAGGGTAGAAAGAAAGAGGCAGAGATACAGAGAGACAGAGAGACAGAGAGGGATGGGGTTGTGTCTCCTTACAGCTGGATAAAATGTCATCTCCTCCGCAGCCTCCTGTTTCCTAGCAACACATACAGGCTCCTGGAGAAGTTGTGTTTTCTCCTGCTTAATTTTGCAGGTAATGGCGTATCTCGCCGGGTGCACGGGCCACTTTGAGTATTAGCCTCGATATCAGGAACTGTTATTTTGATCTCTCCTGCGGCATGCTCGGTAGGCGCTTATTTCAAGGGTGGTGCCGCTGAAATTGTTGTTTTCGAGCTATTCAGCACAATATGCTTTTTATCACGCTGTCTGAGTCACACAAACTCAAGTGGAGCAAAAGCAGGGAGACTGTAACAGTATCTTAATTAACTCCTCACTGATATGACCAGTAGGTTGTGGGTTCGAATCCCAATGTGGCCAGAGAATGAAGTCTGAACTGTTAAGCTCTGTGTTTGGAGTGGATTCTGCATCACTCTGGATAAAAGTGTTGAGCGAATGTATCAGTGGTAATGTTAAAGCGATCTTGCTACCTTCTGACTCACTTCATTCCATCGTCCAACATGTAAAATACACTGATGTGAACATTTTGTCACTGATACTGATTTTAAGGAGCTAAAAGTAAGGATTAAGAATAGCTGATGTCATAAACATGGCTTTATGGATATGGCTCTCGATTTCTCAGAGCTTAGAATTGAACATCAAAAACATACCTAAATTTTTTTTAAAAGCCACTCATAAATTAAATATTCCAGAAATTAATTGATTTTAAAAATTGCTATGTTTTTGCAGTTTTGCACGAAAAGGTATAATCGTATATATAAAAAAAAAAATTTAAAATAACATTATAAGCTATACCAACAGTAATGTTTTATCATTGCTGATAATTAGCTTCATTATACATTCACTATATATGCTCACTACATGGGGTATTATGTAATGGCAATGTAACACTTATATAGCGCACTATATGCCCAATAGGTTGAATAAGGCTAAATTCCAAATGTCTTACTATTCACTATATATGCTCACTACACGGGGTATAAATTAATGCTAATGTAACATGGTCAGCTTATATATGCCCAATAAGCTGAATAAGGCTGAATCCCAAATGGCTGTTCACTCTATATGCTCACTACATCGGATATAATGACAATGTAATAGTTCACTACATGCCCAAATAGAATGATGTTTGAGATTCAGTCACAGAAAAAGTGTCTTTTTTAAATTATCTAGAAAATTGATACATGGATAAAACGTGCCATTAATGACGTGCATTTATTCAGAACCATGTACCTACATCATGTGTCACAAGGTTATACCTTTTTTAAAGTCCTCATGAAATCAAAATTGAAGTTTTGTGGCTTTTAGTATGAATATGTTAGCATTAAGGTTATCTATACGCTATAGTGTGCTCCAAAACAATGACAAAACTCGTATATGCATTCAAATTTTACAGTCTCTCTCTACCACAAATACAGATCAACAATTTTGATGATTCAGCTTCTCATCGGATTTTCTGTCCAATCAATTGCTCTCCAGAATCTGAAGTGTCCCTCCCCCAACATTATAAAAATCCATGGTACAACTGTCAGGTATGGCTTAGCCCGGGCTGAGAAGTAATCTAAATGCTACTGGTTATTAAAAAAGGAGAGGAGCCACACGATATGCCCCGCTCTGACTTCCTGTTTCAGTGGAAATTACATCAACACACTGAATAATGCTGCACAGTTCAAGGCACTTCATGGGGACTTTAACTTCCACAGCAATAATTAGGCTGTTAGGCTGAATCCCAGACATCTTTTTTATAAACATCATTATATATGCTCACTACATGGGATATAACATAACAGCAATGTAACTACATAGTGCACTATATGGCCAGTAAAGACATGTTTGAGTTTCAGGTAGAGAAAAAGCATGTCTCTGATAAGTGCCTGTTAAAAATTCTTAGATAAATTATTAGATGAGGCCTAATAACACTTTTATGACACATGCTAACGTTTCTATCTAGATCAGATGTGACAAGAATAGTTTAGTAATTTGAATTTTAAATGTGAAGATTTGATTGTGAAATTTGCTCTGATCTCTCTAGTGGAAATACATGAAGCCAAGTGTTTTTCAGAATGTATGAAAATGAGAAAATTATGTTTTCATATCAAATTTCCATTCACATTGTGATGTGCTTAGACATTCCCACTCTACTGGTCTCTTCAGGTGTGAGCTGGGCACGGGGAAGTGGGAGCGCTGTAACGAGCTTGTTCAGACGCTGTGTCATTACCCAGTCATGGGTTTAAAGGAAAACACCATGTACCAGTTCAGAGTGTGTGCAGTAAACCAGGCTGGCGTGGGACGTCCGTCTAAACTCTCCAACCCCATCGTCACCTCTGACCCCATGGAGCCAAGCAGGACTATGGGTAATTTTACAGTATTAATATAAAATGTACATCTATCTAAATGGGTTACATTGTGAAAACGATATTGTGTGGTAGCATTTTAAATCTATTATTGCAGGAGATGTTAGAAAAACACTTTGGCAAACTAATATTACAGTATGTCATCAGATTACCAGCTTTTTGGCTGCATGCCTCACATATCATCCTAAAAAGACATTTCAAGAATCTCTCAGATTTTTCCTCATCCTTGGATAAAGCACTTATGATTATGTCTGCTTGGAGTGCATTATATCTCAGATATCTTTGTGCCTACAACCACAATGCCACCTCTTCCCACTTATTAAATCTTTTTTTTTTTCCCTCTTGCCTTCTTCACTATTATTACCACTGGCTGCCTCGATCTGTTCCTCAATCTATTTCTTTTGTCCTCCCTGTGTGTAAGTGGTCAAGGTGGATAGAGGCAGAGAGATTGTGATCACCAAGGACCAGCTGGAAAGTAAGTAAGAAAATGCAACATTAATCTCAACCTTGGTGTGAACAAACACCACAGTCAATTGAACATATAAAGCTAATAATATTCATGATGCCCTTGACACAAACACACAATCATATTCTCACACACAGTCCTACAAGTCATTACAATGACTAATTTCTCCCAAACATACATTAATACGGTATAGTTGTGCTAATTAGATACACACTTATGCTAGTCAAAAAGTTAGAAAATTGTGCTAGTGATTTAGTTCTACTAAATATATA
>JANDJT010000131.1:17091992-17103639 GCA_024331685.1 Stegophilus panzeri | reverse complement strand
AAAATAAATTATAGAGATTATTCCAGAGAAGTACACAAGTCAGTTGAAGAAACAGTTCTGCTAATTAGTTAGAGATACGGCTTTGGTAGTGAAATGTAGTTATGCTAGTCAGAGATACAGAACTAATTAGAGACACAGTTATGCTAATTAGTCAGAGATACAGTTTGGGATTTAAAATACAGTTATGCTAGTCAGAGATATAGTTATGCTAGTCTGAGGTATTTATGTTAGTCAGAGATACAGTTATGCTAGTCAGAGATACAGTTATGCTAGTCAGAAATACTGTTGTGCTAGTCAGAGAAACAGACATCCACCTCTCATCATAATTTTTTCCTCCCTTCCGTTTTTTATTCTCCCCTTTCATTCCTTGCCTCCTCTCATACTTTTCCTCTGCCTCCACATTTACCTCCTTTTCTTCCTCTTCACAATTTCTCTTTTGTTTTTCTTTCTTTACTCTGCTCCTTCCCTTTCAACTCCTCCTCTTTTTTTACACTCTTCCTCTTCATACTACTTCACCTCTCCTCCTCCTCTTCTGTCCTTTTTCTTTCCCTTCTCCTCCTTTACATATGTCATTTTTCTACTTTCCTCCAACTGTTACTGTTATACTGTTACTTGTCTTTTCCATCTCCTTATCTTCCTCTTTCTCCTCCTGCAGGTCAGATCCGAGTCCCTTTTTCCCCAACTGATGTGCGAGTGTGTGAGTTAAGTGACACTTATGTTGTGATGTGCTGGACTGAGCCGGATCCACGGGGCAAAGAGCCGCTCACCTACTTTGTGGAGCGGGTAAACATTGACCTTCTGTCTTCAAACACAAGGCTTAAGTGAATAGCCAGAACTAATTATGCTAGTCTGAGATATGACTATACAGAAAATACAGAAATACAATTATGCTACTTAGAAATGCATTTATGCTAGTCAGAGATACAATTATGCTAGTCAAATATGCAGTCATTTTAACCAGAGATACAGTTATGCTAGGTAGAGAAAAAGTTATTTTAATCAGAGATACAGTTATGCTTATGAGATAGGATTACGCTAGTCAGTGAAACGATTACTCCTGTCAGAAATTTTAGTTAGAGATACAGTTATGCTAGTCAAAAATACAGATATGTTGGTCAGAGATATAGTTATGCTAGTTAGAGATAAAGTAATTGTTAGTCAGAGATACACGTAAGGTAGTCAGTGATACAGTGATGCTAGTCAGAGTCAAAGTACAGTTATGCTAGTTACACATACAGTTAAGCTAGTCAGAAATATAGAAAATCTAGTGGTACAACTATAAAGATAAAGTGTTAACAGTGGAACTATTCAGACATATAGTTCTGCTGGTAGTGGTCCTAACTGGAGATTCCCTAAGGAGATTTAGAGATTGTTATCGATTATTATGCTAGTTAGATACACAACTGAGCTACTACGAAACAAAAGACACAGTTATGCTAATTGAGAACCTTCGACAGGAGGGAAACTTTCAAAATAATTCAAAACTATAGTCGTTTTAAAGCTGTTCATTTGCTATGTCTGCCTAGTCTGGTCTATCTTCACAGCTTTAAAGATGCAAAAGCTAAGGTGCTAACATATGAAACAATCAGATGTGCTTTTTAACAGTTCTTCTTTTTTTTTTTTTTTTACTCTGCGTACTCCTCAGCGATCGTTCATTATTTATTTTGCATTTGGTGGAGCCTTCCAGTGAACACAGTGGGTGGTGTTTCAGCTTGGGCCATAATCAAGTTGAAAGAAGATCCTTTTTCTCACTCTCTCTTTTTTTTTTGGAAAGTTTATTAGCTGTTTTGAAACTGTGTCATTTAATAGGGCCTGGGCCAGACTTAAACTGACAGAAGTTACGGTTTCATATGCACACTGGAAAGGAAGAAAGCTTCAATATCATGCAGGAGCGAGGAAGACGAGCAGCTCGTAATGACCCAGTGAGGCGGTGAACTGCCACAGGACATCGATGTTTTATTGGACTTTTATAGAAAAAGCTCTGTAATAAAACCTTCTAATATATCAAGAGCAGCTGAATCTGTGGAACTCATCTAGCTCTGTTTGAATGATATGAAAAAGACTTTGTGGAATTGGGCTTTTTATTTTAATGTAATTTACATGAAACATAAGATGACAGATGTGGGCAAGTGCATGCATTAAACCAAAAGACTATAACAAAAAGAATGAAAAATGATTCCAATGATCTAACAAGTTAGAGAGAAAAAAAGAAAGCCGGGAAAGCTTTTTGTCCCAGTTTGGCACCTTTTCAAAGACATCCTATTTTTGCATTATGAGTAATGAAGGATGAATGCTGAATACCTGATTGAATGTAGTTTGATGTTGAAAATCTATTAGAATTTGATTATCTGATGAATCTTCCAGTCCATAGCCGGTAAGGAGAGCTGGCACTTAGCCAGCCTGGATATGACGATCAACGCTACAAGGTTTGCTGCGTTCGACTTGCAGAAAGGGATGGCCTACTGCTTCCGTGTACGCTCTGTGAACAAATATGGCATTAGTGATCCATCAGAGCCCAGCCAACCTGTCTCACTCGGAGAAGCTCTCGGTGGGTGAAGTGTTGCATAATTTTCAAAGTTATGGTCAGAATTAAAGGGGCAGTCAGAGGTGGGTGGATGTAAATGCATAACTTTATTATTTAGGCCTTTGGAAGAACTGTAGTTTTAATCCAGGCAAACTATACACTATTAGTCCACGCTACATTCAGAAATGCTTAATACCTTCATCTTCACACCAGTAGCCATTTTCAGCACAAGGGGAAGAGTGTAGCAAAAAACACACTTATTCTTACAGGAAGTAACGACTTTCCACTTTAATGTAATGTATTTATTTATTAACTCACATATTTAACTTAACTTTGTCCAATAAATAGCCAAATAGAGCAAGCTAACATAACTAGTTAATGTGTGTAGTTAATGAAAATTGAACTTTATAAAACAAGAAAATACAAACACATGGTAATATCAGTTACTCTTGTATGTTTCCAAGCAATAAAATTGCACGAATACCTACATAGGAAATGTATCATGATCCAGAAAAGTGCAGCACATTGTGAAATTTACCTTATAGCCGCGTAGTTTGGGAATAAGTTGAATAACCTTAGACAGGTATTTGCACAGCACAGTCAGGAGACAACAGTATGGACGGCTAATTGGACATCATCAGATAACTAAATCTGGATTATGTATATATAAATGGTTAATACCAGATTTTTTTTTTTTAACTCCTTGCGTCTCGTGTTTAGGTGTCCCTGCTGCACCCCACTGTGTTCAGGCCATTAAGGACACAGAAAGGTCAATCCTTCTAATGTGGAAAGAGCCAAAGAACACAGAGGGGATTTTGGGATATTACTTGTACTGCAATGAGCTGGGGAGCTCAGAGTGGAAAACCATTAACAACAAACCAGTCTCAAGCACCAGGTAAAAGACTCCCTTATGAAAGAATGTTAAATAATGTAACAAATTTCTGTTTTACTTACATGACCTGCATTAGTGTCCGTATTGTGTTTGTAAGCAGTTCAGTTTACTGTGTGAACTCCATGTGCCTAATCATTAATCGTTAATTCTGGTGTTTTATCTTCGTTTCATATTGGTTTCTAAACAAATTTCAAACCCAAATGAATTGTGTTATATAGGTCAAATGTGTGTGAATTAGCTCTACAGTTTGCATCTACAGAGAATTCCAAAAATTTTACAGATGAAATGTGGTACTGCAACAAAACACAAAGCAAAATTGACATATGAAAATTTGTTTTATGAAATTGTATCATTGTATCAAACTTCTAGTGTTTGAACATGTCTTTGAACATGTTTATATTTGGCTAAAATATATTTTAAAACAATATGATTTTAAATGCAGTAATATTACAATAATTACAGTTAAATTACAATAATTCTTTTGTTAGTTATTTAGTTATTTGGTTAGTTAGTTAGTTTTACTTATTAGTTGTATTTATGAATCGAACTCTTGCCAAATTATGTTTTAAAACAAATATTATTTTAAATACGGTAATAGTTCCATTATAATATTTCTTTCATTAGTTAGTTAGTTTGTTAGTTAGTTTTACTTATTAGTAGTATTTATGAATCAAGAATGCCAGCCGAAAGACATTTTGTAATAAAGGTAAGAATCATTTGCATATTGGATTACACATTCTTAGTGCAATAGGCTGTAACCTATCCTAAGCAAAAAAATAACATTGTCTTTTATAAATTGTGTAAAAATTTAACCATATATTAGGCCACGTGCTATGAGGAGTAATTTAAGTTACTTCAGAATATTTATGTATATCTCATTTAGAAAGGGAAATGCTAACTTTTTGAATTTATGTCATTTTTATTTTATTCTAGTACACAATCATATTTTAAAACAAGTATTGTTGAACGATTGAAATGGGTCATTTTGACATGATTAGAACATTTAGACTTTCAAAAACAGTTCATTAGTGCTTTACCGAAATGTAGTTCTAGACCCCTAATGAGAGAGCCACGAGTGATAGAAAGAAACTGTCAGAGTCAGAAACTGAGTGTTAACAAGAGGAGTATGTCTCTTATAGTTAACAGTAGGTAGTGAGATCAGGAATAGAAAGAGTACAGTGAGTTTAATGAAGAGCCTCAGCTCAGACAGAGTAAAGATCTCTGAGAAACCAAAGGGATTGGTGTTAGGAGCCTGGCATTTCAGAAAGCAGACTGAATTTTTTTTTTTGGAATTGGCAGACATACTAATGTGTAGCTAATTACCAATCAAAGGTTAGGAATTAAAAGTGGAGTGAATATCCAGTAACACTATAATTGAATGATTTAAATTGCTGCAATAGTAATTTTGCTCTCTCTCTTAGGTTCTCGGTGCATGGCCTCAGGAACAACAAGCAGTATGTGTTCAGAGTGAAATCAGTGGGTCGGGCGGGAAACAGCCGCTACTCAGAAGAGTCTGAGCCAATCCTGGTCCAGCCAGCTAAATGTACGACTGCTAACATGCTCAGACACTTTTAACTTGAGAAATGTACACAACTTTCCCGTCATCACAAATTTAATGAATCAATGGCACAATGCCTCTAAATTATAAACTATAAATTATTTCCTTAAGTACATTAGCCTTGTACCTCGAAGGTGACATAGAAGTTAAATTTTGACTTTTGGTGACATAGAAGTTAAAGTTTTTGGACAAACTATCCTTTTAAACTACAAACAAAAACCAAAGCTGGATTTCAAAACAGTAAGAATGCTTTCAGTTGAATTATTGATGCGTGTTAAAGTGCTTGCACATCGAGACGATGAGATATAAGACATTTAAAGAGGGCATTTATTCTGATCTTCATGTTACAATATCAGCAGGAGACCTTGCTCCAAGATTTCATTATTCATGTATGCTAAACTCCTAGTAAGTGTTGTTCAGTTTCCATACCATATTTCTATCTAAAACAAATGTTCTTGTTTCGAGCTGTATAACAGAATGATATACAATGCGTTTATTTCCTCTTGCAGTCCTCATATAACAGAAATGGATGGAGATAGACTGATGTGTATGTGACACAGCTGTGGTCTGTAATAAGCTTCTGGATAACACGCTCTCGTCACCCTGCTCGGCATAATGGCCACTCATTTATGCTGTCACTCACGCTCACACAATTTACAAATACACCCATGGCCGATCAGACAATGATAGGCCTGACATTCTGTCCTTCCAGCCTGACAAATCTCAGCACACTTCCCAATGAATCAACGGATGAATACACAGACGTTCTGCCTGTTTCTCTTCTTCTGCAATGTTATCCATTCGTGCTAGTGCGCCACATTCAGATGATTTCATTTCTGTCCCACAGAGAAGATACAATGTAGAAAGATGGGTGGGAAGCATTGTATTAGAAACTGAAGGAACATTTGCTTCACTCACCATGCCATGTTAGTAGATTATAGGTTATTCTGCTTCGAGTATAGCTAACTATTAGTATTGATTAAAGGCAGCTAGTAGGCCCTGTGCTAGCTAGCATGACGCTGTTGTGTTCATATGATGAAATGCTACATTTTTGGGCTGCATCACACCAATCATGTCGTTTATTACTGTCCTCATCCCCAAGTGTATGTAATAAGCAATACACACACACACACACATTATAGCAAATATATATATTTGCTATAATAGGCATGTTCTCTTTCCCCCTTACAGTGGCTCCATCGGCCCCATCCGCCATTTCACTTCTTCATTGTACGGGCACTGAAATGGTGATTGGCTGGCGAGCGCCTGTCAATAATGGTGGAGATCCGGTGCATGGGTACTACCTGGATCAGCGGGAAAAATCTCAGAGCACGTGGAGCGAGGTCAACGTTAAACCTGTCAAAGAAAGAGTGTACACAGTGAGTCATTCTGCATTTGTGCTCCCTTCACTCCAGTGGTGTGTAATAGCAACGAGCTATGGAGGAATCTGATGTCATATTTGTTTACAGAATATCCAAGTGTACTCTAGCAACATGTAGGCTAGAGTGGTGATACTGCAGGAGAGTTTCCTATAGAGTTGGGGTGGTTTCTATGGAAGCATTCAGAATTGAGATAGTTTCTATTTAAGCACAGAGTGCTGGAGTGGTTTCTATGGAGGCATCGAAAGCTAGGACAGTTTCGATGGAAGCATTGAGAGCTGTAGTGGGTTTTATAAAAGCTGGGATAGTTTCTGTGAAAGCGATGAAAGCTGGGATGGTTTCAGTAGAGGTTCTGAGAGTTGGGATGGTGTCTATGGAAGCACTGAGAGTTGAGGGGGTCTCTAAGGAAGGATTGAGTTGAGTTTTTCTATGAAAGGATTGAGAGTTGTGATGATTTCTAGGGATTTCTGGGAGATGGGTGACTTCTATGGAATCACTGAGTACCAGGGTGGTTTCTATGGAAGCATTGAATGCTGGGGTGATTTCTATGGAAGCACTGGGAGCTGGGGTGGTTTCTATGGAAACACTGAGTGCTGGGGTGGTTTCTATGGACGCACTGGAAGCTGTGGTATTTTCTATGAAACCACTGGGAGTCAGATATCTATGGAAGCACCAGGTTCTGGGGTGGTTTCTATGGGAGCAGTGGAAGCTGGGGTGGTTTCTATGGGAGCAATGGAAGCTGGGGTGGTTTCTTTGAACCACTGAGAGTTGGGATGGTGTCTATGGAAGCACTGGGTGCTGGGGTGTTTTCTATGGAAGCAGTGAGAGGTGGGCTAGTTCTATGAAAGCCGTGAGAACTGGGGTGTTTTCTCCAGAGTTTATTTATTAGTGTTTTGGCTGAACATCTGAGTGGAAGCCATAAGGATGCATAAGCACACAGTGCCCTCTGCTGTCCCTCAAACACTACTGTGTCCCATTTTAATATTGAATCCTGCAGTAACAAAAAAACTTTTTGATTGAATTCACTTGTTCTGCTTATACAACAATCATTTTATTGTGTTCAATTACTGAAACTATACATTACTTTGCATGACATTCTTTTGCTCTATTTTCCATGGTTTAGTTCCCATATGGAAAAATATACATGCTAGATTGGTTTGACAGATGTATTTTGCGGTGTATGAACATGGCCAATCGATGGTTGAATGTTTTATAGGCAGAAATATGAATGAAAACATACCAATGCACCTCTATCATGTACTTCATCAGGAATGTGACGTAAACCATTTTCACTGAACAGGAAGCAGTCCTCCGTCATGATGCAGATGATCTCCTCACGCTGATTAGACACTATTGATGTATCTAGGGTCCCATACAGCAACATTCCCCCTAACTACTGCCTCACAGAGACAATAACCCACTCTGGCAGGTTGTGGTCTAGCCACAGAGCACAAAAAAATTAATTATGTATAAGCTAATGATTTCATATCATAGACACGCTTGTTTAAAAGAAGGCAGTGTTGTTGTTTTTTAAACCGTAACCTTGAATTCACCACATAACTAATGGACCAGATCATTAAGTTGATTGACATTGGCAGTTATCTTTTGTCAATCATAGGCTCGAAGAGAGAGATTTAGGAATGTGCGGATGTGATGAGTACTTTGAGAATAAGTGGCCATCAATGTGAAGAGATCAATGCTTTTAAACATTCTGTAAATATTAGTGCATTCGTGTTACAACCCTGCTTTTATACATTGTAAATTATGTACTACATTTCTGTCCAATTAAATGATCTCTAGAATGTTTAAATAAATGACAGTTATCGAACAGTTTGGAGGGCACGTGTTTTGACTTCCCTTTGATGCATCCCATCCTGACTTCCTGTTCGAACGGAAAATATGTTAACATACATACAGAATTAACTCACTTCGACCTTCAAACCACTTTATAGATCTTGATAACTGTCCTTTTTATCCTATAATAAATACGTATTGAGTTGCCTGTATTAGGAATTTTGACTGTTCCTTGAACATTTCCTTTGGCTTTAAAAAGAGCTACATAAATTAAACAAAATGAACCCCCTCCCCCCCCAAAAAAAATCTGGTCTTTTTTTATACTTTCACTTCAATTTGGTCAAAATTATCCTGAACATCTGTGTGCAATTAAAAATAGGGGTGAGACGTCACCCATTAGTGCCTCACCTTCCTGTTTCATCAGCTTCTCCTGCTGACTGTGTATCACATGTTTATATAAGCAGCTGTTTGTTCTCTCGCTTCATTCTTGTGTTATTAAAAGGTTCCTGGTCTTCTTGAGGGGCATTATTACCAGTTCCGTGTAATCGCAGCCAACATGGTCGGAGTCGGCAAACCGTCTGGACCTAGTGAGGCTTTTCTGTGCGAGAGGTGGACGATGCCTGAACCTGGTGAGAGTAACATTAACATTTGCATTTCTTCATTTGAGATTTCTTTCAAAGCGACTTACAGATGAGGCAGAACACAATTCAAGCACAGAGCCGCACAAAGAGTCACTTTTCTAGTATTATTTAACATTAACAAACAATTTACTTTGTTTGGTTTAGTGTTAACTGGTGGTGCATCGGGTAGCGTTGCCACCTCACAGCTCCAAGATTCCCAGTTCAGTCCTGAGCTTGGTTACGGTCTATGTAGTGCTTCAGATGTTCTTTTCATGTCCATGTGGGGTTCTCTGGTTTCCTCCCTCATCCCAGAAACACACTGGTAGGTGGTTCGGCCGCACTAGATTGCCCCTAGATGTAAATGGGTATGTGAATGTGTATGTATATCGTGCACAGTAATGGACTGGAGTTCCTCCAGGGTGTTTTCCTGCCTCTCAACCAGTGTTCCTGGTATAGACTCCAGGCCCACTGGGATCCTGTCCAGGATACAGATGACTGAAAAACAAATTAAATTTTATATATATATAATTTTTTATTATTATTATTTTTTTTTAAATAATTTTATAGTCACGTGAACTCAGGTGTAAATCGGTGTAAATACTGGAACTTTTCATTCAGTCAGGAATCAGGGTTGTAACCCTGTCATAACAGGACTTTCTTCACACCCATATCCATAAATATGGCATGAAAAAAACCCCTAACTAAATCCTAATAAAGTGTTACAGATGTCTCTCACTTCAGAGTTGCTCAGTGTAGGGGAATTTACAGTTAATGACCCAGATGGGACCAGATACGATCAATGAAGACCAGAAGTCAAGCGATGCAATCAACTGAAGAAAATTTTACTGAAGAAAAGTTTGCAGTTTCATCAGCAGAAGTCAGCTTCAACACTCAGCAAGGAGTTTCGTAGGCCGCTCTGTATCTGCGTACACACTCATTACAGCCACAATTATACTTTCACACAACCACTAAGCTAGACATTACGTCAGGTTGAATGATTCTGATCGGTTAAGGCATAGAGTGCTGAAACTTCCACATATGGGCTGTGAGTCAGAAGAATTTCCTCATCGATTATCTGGACGTCCAGTTGTCTCATCAGATGGTCAGTTCACCTCCTCTGTTCACCTCCGAACGTCCTGTGACCAAAGAGTGCTGACACACACACACACACACAGATACACAGCTCTTCAGTGTTGGACTTGATTGAGCTGGAAACCAAAACATACTGAGGCCTAAGAGGCAGGGGATTCCAGAATCCACCCTTCATTAGTTTCTTCTGCTGTGCTTGTTTTATGATTAATAGACAGAGACGAACTGTGCTAGACAACAGGTTTTGTGTATTAAATCCACAGACCCAAATCATTGTAATGCGACTGAGAATTAATTAACTGCATTCAAATAGACATCATTGTACTTCATTATAACAGAGTCAGCGCTCTGTAGTACTTTATTACTATATTATTATCCTGCCACAGTCACTGTGTTGTGTGGATGTTATTCTGAAAAGCCCCTGTAGAATACAGGATCGATGAAGACTATTATTTTTCCTTTATTTGTCCCCCATGGTGCCTTCTTGCTGTTAGGAGAGCATTTCTTTTTCTGGGAAGAGAAATACAATACACAACTATCATCTGAATAGAGTAGATGCTGTCGAATGCATTTTCACCTTAGATATGTCACTCGATGGTTCGGCTCTTCCACATGACGCAATATAGTCTGAATCCATGGATCGATAGATGGATAGATGGACATGGATTGGTTAGCAAAAATGCCAGATGTTTTAAGAAATATACAAAGTGAATTTAAATGTTCACACAGTGTGATTCTCAGAGGCTGATAAATATATAATGTCTATTACCCATAATGCATCATAATACTCCCATAAACATAATATGTTTTACCAATCATAGCATGTAGGAAGTCGCTTTACAAACATACCATTGAAATGAAATAAAGTGTAATGTAATAACATGTAAAGTCAGTTATCTGTTTGGTTGGTTGGATGGATGGATGGATGGATGGATGGATTAGTATGTGAATGAACTGATCTTTTGATAGATTGGTTAGATAATTGAGTTGGATGAATTAACTGATGGATGGACTGAGAGTTCATTAAATAAATTAACTTTTAATAGGTTGGTTTGATGGATCAATGGATGGATCAATGGATGTATTGATAGGTTGGTTGGAAAATTGAAGATGGATGGATAGATCTATTAATTGGATGGATGGATTAGTGTGTGAATTAACAGACATATTGATAGCTTATTTAAATGGAAATTACATAATGGTTGAACTGATAGATGGTTAAATAAATTGACTTTTGATAAGTTGGTTTGATGGATGGATCAATGGGCATACTGATTGTATGGATGGATGGATGAACGGGTGGATGTATTGATAGATTGGTTGGATAAATGAATGATGGAAGGATGGATTGATGGATCTATTGATTGGATGGATGGATTAGTGTGTGAATTAACAGACATATTGTTGGCTTATTCAAATGGAAATTAAATAATGGATGAACTGATAATAATAATGGATAGATAAATAAACTGACTTTTGATAGGTTGGTTTGATAGATGGATGGATGAAGTGATGGATGAATGGACTGATGGATAGATAGATAGACTAGTTCAACAAACAGACCTCATGTTAAAACCATAATGAACTTTCTTTTACTTGACTATCTGTTGTTACCCAGATGAGGATGGGCTCCTCTCAAGGTTCTTCCTCATTTCATCTAGGGAGTTTTTCCTTGCCACCACCCCCACCGGCATGCTCAATAAAGGGATAAAAAAAGGGATAAATTCACACACTTAAAATCTGTATCCTGTGTTTATATGTTTCTGTAAAGCTGCTTTGAGACAATGTCCA
>JANDJT010000131.1:17075678-17091892 GCA_024331685.1 Stegophilus panzeri | reverse complement strand
CTGTATCCTGTGTTTATATGTTTCTGTAAAGCTGCTTTGAGACAATGTCCATTGTTAAAAGCGCTATACAAATAAATAAAATTGAATTGAATAAATTGAATAGATGGACTAATGGGTGGATGAATTAGCTGACCTATTGATAGGTTGGTTGGATGGACGGATAGATTGATGCATTGTTTTTTGTTTGGATGGATGGATGGATGGACCTAATGATAGTGGAGGTTGGATGTTTGAATGAATAGATAGACGGATGAATGAACTGACCATTCAGTAGACTGCTTGGATGGAAGAAAGGGTGGATGTTTGAACAAACTAACCCTTTTTACAAGCCAGTTAGATGCACCAAAAAAGCAATGGTTTATTATTATACACTGTTACCATGATGTTCTTAGGCTGCCCGTATGATGTGGGGTTGAGAGAGGTGCGGCAGGAATCTCTGGTTTTGCTGTGGGCGGAGCCTCTGTACCAAGGTCAGTCACAAATCACGGGTTATGTTGTGGAGATCAGTGAGGGGGCGGAGTCAGAGGACTGGACTTCAGTGACCCAGGAACCAATCATAGACACGTACCTAAAGGTCAGTATACTGTATAGCATTAAATTATACTTTTTTATAGTTAAAAACACATGCTAAAGGATCCTAAAATTGATGGGAAACCAGTGGTTTAGAAGAGACTTATGTTGACTTTGCTTTCAGGTTTCTGGGCTGCAGGCGGGTCAGACATATCGTCTCCGTGTGTGTGCCATCAACAGTGCTGGAGTGGGAAGACCTTCTTTTCCCACAGATCCCATCACAGCCCACACTGACCCAGGTCAGTTACCTTAGCACAGCCCAAAGAGCTTTGTTCTGCTGATCCAAGGTGTCTTTAAAGGGTTTTAGTGCTTTTAGTTTCTTTTGATGGACAAACACTTTTGTAGTATGTCTTACTCATCACAGACTGAAGTGCATATCTACTGCTTTACTCTACAGCAACCAGAGAAGTCGAGATTGGGGTTGATAATGATGGCTTCATCTTCTTGAGCTTTGAAGCACCTGAGACCCTTGACCAAATCCAGTTTGAGTGGAAGAAGAACTACAGACAGGCCATCGATGCAGGACGAGCACACTTGGAGACCAAGCAAAATAAGTAAATATAAATATATATAGTGCTTTTCTAGACACTCAAAGCACTTTATATTGTATGAGGGAAATCTCCTCAACCACCATCAGTGTGTAGCATCCACCTGGATGATGCGACGGCAGCCATAGCGTGCCAGAACGCCCACCACACACCAGCTATAGGTGGAGAGGAGAGGATAGAAGTGTGTTCATTACATTCATTAGCAAAATTGCTTATTAGAACACTTGGAGAGGTCAATGTTTGTAACAGTTGTAGGCCAGATACAAGACAAATATAAAGTTATAAAGAAACAGTACAAAATGATGAAGTATTAAAATTGTAAAGAGAAGGCCTTACGGTGTAAATATACAGTAATAAAATTGTAAAGAAAAGTTGTACAAGTGTAAAGAAACACAATAGGAGGGGATGAAAAGAGAAGATGTAATGGCATAAAACTAACTTTTTTAGTTTTCAAGACAGAAGCTGCTAATGTGCCAGGATGTGGAGAAAGTAGTAAGGGGTAGGTAGTGTGTGTGTGTGTGTGGGGGGGGGGGGGGGGGGGGAAGTATTATGTCATAAAAAAAAATTACAAAATAGTGTAAAATTGCAGCAGTTGCTTAAGGTGAAGTAAATAAAGTTGTTGATAAATAATGTAAAGCTACTTCTAATAATGTAGTTTAAAGTAATAAAGTTACAGCATTCATGTAAAAATGCATTTAGCACAAAAAGTATAAAGATACATTAGTGAAGATGTAAAGTTGTAAACAAGCAGTAGTAAAGTAATAAAGTCATATATAAGGTATAAAAAGTAGCAGCTGTAAAAAATGTTAAGTCATAAAGCTTATGTGCAAAGATATATAGTATATATTAAAGTGAGTAGGTATTAAGGTGTAAAGAGGTGTAAAGATGCTGATGTAAAGTTGTTGTTAAACATTAAAAAGCAGCAATCATTGTGCAAATTTCTTAACATTACAAGAAGCATAGCACATAGTAAATAGTAGGTATTACGGTGTAATTATTAATGTGACAAGATGTATGGAACACATTAAGTTGTAAAAATAAGTAGTAATATTAAGTAGTAAAGAATGTAAAGTGTAAATTTGTGGCTGACACATTATTGACACTGTTCAGAGACGGTGTTAAGGCATAAAGATGCAATAGTACATTCACAGAAATATCATAGTAGTTCATAGATATTGCATTGTAAGCTGTATAGAGTGAGTATTAATGTGTAAAGATATAGTAGTAAAATCTAAATAGAGGATGTAAACAGGAAGTAGTACAGTAGTACAGTAATAAAGTCATGAAGGTATAAAAAGCAGTAGTAGTACTAGTAATAGTAAAAGGTGCTAAGGCATAACGTTAATGTGAGGCGATAATAAGTATTAAGTCGTAAACATTACAGTGTATTAAGGCATTAAGGTGTAAAGGTGCCAGCATAAAGTGTAAAATTGTTGTTAAGGCATCAAAAAGCAGTAGTTAAGTCATTGCACAAAATTGTTGATGCATAGCACATAGTAAGTAAGTAATTAAGTAAGAGGAAATATACAAATACATGTAGCTCAGCTATTCATAGACATGAACTGAATACTAACAGGTAGTAAAGTAAAGGGTGTAAAGATACATTAGCAAAGATGTAAAGAACAGTACATATAATACAGTATATTATTAACAGTATAATAATGCATCAGTGAAGCCATATAGAGAAAGCATTAAGGTGTAAAAAAAAAAAAAAAAATGTAATAGAAAGCTTATAAATAGAAGTTCAATAGAAAAAAATAATAATGATAAAGAGCTAAGTTGTAAAAAAAAAAAAAAAAAAAAAAGATTCATTTTAGATATATAGATGATATAGAGTGGTCAAAATGCAGTTGTGCGTATGTGTTGCAGATCTGTTCTCACGTTCAGTGCAGCTACGGAGGAGGATCTGGGCCTTTACACTGCTGAAGTGATTGACAAGCCTGACATCTCCTCTAGCTTTAATTTCACTGCTGAAGGTAATATCAGTTTCCATCTTTCTGTCATCAAGAAGGAAGGTCTGGCAGTATCACAAAAATATTATTTTGATACTTTAGCCAAAATTATAAGGTACTTTGTTCCTCTTACCTCAAATGTAGTTGATCAGCCAAGACATGACTGGTGTCTGAAGCTTGAAGTTTCAGAAAATAGAAGAATAAATAAATAATAAATACTGAAATCAAACTGGAATTATATTATTCTACAAATGCAACTCCGTCCTCAAATAAGTACATGTATTTGTTGGCCAAGCTATTTCATTTAATAGCATATCTTCATTATTGTTAGAGCAGAATAGGCTGTACGTAGCATGCTAACACTAAAAACAGAGTATGGAGGATGGGGGAAAGACTGAGTTAGTCGTTGCACTTGTGTCTTTTTATCTCACAGATCTGGAGAGACTCATGGAGTTGAGCTGGCACATCAGGAACCCGCGTAAGACCATGCATGAAGAGCTGAAAGGCCTTGGAGCAGAATGAGCGACACATAAGCGCACACACACTTCTATTGCCATAATGTCAGAGTCGAGTAATAAAGTAACCTTGGGAATGGCCTATGACTAAGACAGACTTAAATATAGACATTAGACTGATATAAATATAAATATAAAAGTCTGACAGGCAAACAGACAGACAAAAAGACATAGAAACAGATACAAATATATACACAGACAGACAGAAAGGCAGACAGATAGAAAGAGAAACAGACACACAGACAGATGGATGGATGGATGCACACATACAGATGGAGGGATAAACAGTGAGGACCATTTGGGGTCTATTATGTTCAAGAGAAAGTGAGGGAGCGACTGTTTATAGCTGCCACAGTGTTAGTGATAAGAGGAGCTAACTTGTTTCACAGACATTAAATGTACTTATAAATGGATAAAAAGTATGATGTGTCTTTAAGAAATAAAAATCATAGTTGTTGGTATATTGCTCTGGTGTAAGAGGAATAAAACTCTTCAGGATGTATGTGTGTGTGTGTGTGTGTGTGTAGTTATAGCGCTGCGCTCTGAGGGCTGGCAGGTGGATGTGTCAGAGCAGGGGAACGTGAGACTGTGGCTGCAGACTGAGCCCCTGTCCAACGCCGCAGAGTTGCACATGATCCTCAACGACCGAGAGATCTCTTCCACGCCGGTGTGTGTGTGGGTTTGTGTGATGAATGTGATCATGAATGAATCCTATAGTAATACTAACTGCAATTTTGTTTGAGGAATTAGTTTCACAGTAGTTACCGAAACAAGCTGAAGTGAATCAAGTGGTGTGTGTTTGCGGCCGATCCACAGGCGCGTAAGATCAACTTTGACAAGGCGAACGGTCTAGTGGAGATTCTGTTCGATCAGCTGTCGAAGGAAGACGAGGGCTCGTACACGGCTCAGCTCAAGGACGGCAGAGCCAAGAACCAGTTCACCCTCGTCCTAGTGGATGAAAGTACGAGCTCCTGTGATTTTTTTTTTTTTTTTTTACTAATGACTTTCTATTTAAAAAGCTCAGGGGTCTAAATTCATTATAGGCAGCATTTAATTAGCAGTATGATACCTTAATAAGGAAATATAAAATGGTTATATTATTGTTACTGAATAACAATATGGATAAAAAAAAAAAAACAATCCAAAACATATCTTACAACATTACTGGAAATTACTTCCAGGTTTGTAAACCAATTCTTACCTTCTAACTGAATCTGCGAGTGTGTAATATACAGCACATTACAGTAGAAACCTTTTGGAATGGTCATGTTAGATATTATAGCCGTTGTACATATTATATATGTTATATATTAAAAAAAACATTAACATTATTTTATTTGAGTGTAGCAGTACATATATATACGTATATACAGTACATAGCAGAAATTGCTAGGTTGATATTTCACCACATTTATAATGCTGAAATTTTTTCATCTTTACCCCTGACCTGGCCTGACCTTTTTTTTTTTTTTCTTTTTTTTTTTAAATCTGATTGAAACAGAGTTCAGGCAAACCCTGGCCAAGTCAGCGAAAAAGCGGCGGGACTGGAAGAGACGCTCAGGTGAGAGTCCACTGGGTCAGAAAAAAAAAAATCATGTCAACCTCTGTGCCAAAAAACCCACCAAGGCCATGCCACGTTAGCGGTTCTTAAACTGGGAGCCGCAGATGAGTGCCAAAATTTTTTTTTTTTACTACTAGGAGGGATTAGTCGTTCTTAATTTTGTCAGTTTATTAAATATTCTTTGGTTGAATCTAAGTGGTATGTGTTTAAACCTCACAATGGTATTAAATATTATTAAAAGTAAATTAAAAGTAAATATGTGCTAACCAATCAGAATTCACAGCCATCTTCCATCCACCCACTGAAAGGGTTTACTTAAGAGTTATCTGAACAGCACCAAGTCGCTTGTACGTGAAGGCCAGTGAAAGCTGTGGACAGGATTGGTGACACTTACTATCCATAAAAAGGGGGCTTTAGACTAAAAAAAAAGTCTGAAAAACGCTGTTCTAAGCTGTCGCAGGTTTTCTAAAATATCTTTGAAATTGTAAACGTTTCCAAAAAACAATTGCAACTGAATCAGTGTACATTCTTTATACTTTATTATACATGGTGCCATTGAATTCTTGATTCTGATTGTTCAGAAGATGTTGATTCATTTTCTGCATTAGATCCAGCTGTTATTCAAATCACAGGATTATACTGATGCGCTCACTCGTTCTAATACGTTATCGTGTCTATAGTAACAGCTTATACAGGCTCTCGTAAGGTTAAACAGCGTATAAGTGCGATGTGGTGAGGTTTTCTGAGGAAACATTTATTTAGCAATCTTGGAAGGAGTCATTTTTCTAAAAAGTGTTAATTTCCCCTGTGTGTGGAGACGATTGGGACGCCCTGTAC
Organism: Stegophilus panzeri; assembly: GCA_024331685.1. Taxonomy (NCBI): domain Eukaryota; kingdom Metazoa; phylum Chordata; class Actinopteri; order Siluriformes; family Trichomycteridae; genus Stegophilus; species Stegophilus panzeri. Next base: position 17,085,909 of record JANDJT010000131.1, on the reverse strand, counting down.
GACAGTAGAAACAAAAAATGTTGTTTTTCAATAAAATCGCTGTGTTATAAGAGAAATCAAACACTTTTCCATGTGCTGTTATAGGAAACAAATCAATTTCAGGTGATACCGCACCTGAATCACACCCACCCTGTCACTGATTATATTCCTTAACAGCACAACCCCAAGTGTGTTATTCATTAGATATTACTTTCTTTTTTGATCTTCGTTGATAATTGTACTACTTTAGCATGTTGTCTATTTATATTTCAATAGATGACTTTTGAAATGAAAACATTCACACAGCATTTATGTTCTATTTATGTATATCATGTATTTACATATACTTTAATATTGGATAACTCTGCTGTCGTTTTTTTACACTACTGTACGACATGCTCTGTTTTGTTTTGTTTTGTTTTGTTTTGTTTTTTTTAATCAGGGCCCTACTTTGAGGAGTTTTTGTCATGGACTGTGACAGACAACTGTGAGCTGATTATGAAATGCAAGGTCAGTTTGCTGAATTAAACACAACATTTATTACAAAAACTGAGGCTGATACTGTCTATTGAGCCCTGGGTAAATTTAAAATATATATAGTAGACAGAGCCGAAAGTCTACGTGTAAGCCTATAAATGTGAATGAATGAATATCAGAAAGGTTTGAAATTATGAACTGCTTGTGGAGTTCATTTTATGAATCGTTTTAATTGCTTCCAGAGAAAAAAATTAGCCAAAGATTTTCCAAAAAACTCATCCTACATCTTGAGGTTGTTTGCGTTCACTCCGGCAGGTGACGAACATGAACAAGGACACGAAGATGAAGTGGTTTAAGGATGGTGTAGAGATCAAGCAGGTTGTGAACGAGCCGTCTGGAGTGGGCACGTTTACCGTTCCGCAGGTATGTGCTTCCATGTGCACTACTTTAGCTTTACGTAGATAGTTTTTGCTAGTAATGAATTCCTAATATAATGATATTGTAACCCAGGTGACTAAGAAGGAAGCCGGCATGTACAGGGCCGTGGTGGCTGATGGTAGAGGAGAGGATGAGAGCATTCTAGAGTTAACGGACAATGGTGAGAAATTGAGATTCCTCTGCAAAACACTGAGCAGAATTTGCTTTTTTTAAATGAACACCTTCCTTATTTCTATCATTTCAGCTTAACACAAATGAGACTGTAAGTTGGTCAATTCTGTAAGGTTTAATTTGACACCAAGAATTTGACACCGTTTTCCCCCTTGTAGTCAATAAGCCAAGTTTGATATCTGATGTTTGCTTTAGTTTTGTACTACCAGTTTAGCATCATTCAAACTGCATAGCTTAATCCTTAAACACTCACGTCAAATAGAATTCTCGAGTTGGTCAGTATCTCCGACTTGTTTATCTGGTTTATGAAACTGTACGACATATTTATGTATAAAATGAACAAGTTTCTTCCTCAGCAAATTCTCAAATCTGATTGGTCAGAAGGAGTTGATTTATTAGACTCATTATAATACATTACCATTCCTATAGTAACAAGGACTTGTATGGCAACTTTATGAGATGTTATCTAGCATTTATGGAAGGAGTCTCCAGTGTCAGCACTTTGTAACAGTAGGTTTTCTGCCACTTGAAAGTCTTGGAGACAGAGGGTTTTTTTTTTTTTTAAACCTAGTAATTATGTAAAGGTTATATCTTCTAGAAAAGAATTACAGTTGTAAAAAGTGTGTGGATGGATTTCCTCACTCAAAATACATACAGAAATTAGATCCAAACATATTTTGGGTGAATTATCTTTTTACGTCTTTTTCTTAAATTCTTAATTCTTTTTTTTTTTTTTGGAACATAACATTTTTTAAATAAAACACAATTGCAAAATGTCTGAAATTATGACAGATTATTTCTTACTTTAAATGTGAAAAAATATAAATATACTGTAAGAGAAGCCTAGTGTCTTTTTTGCTATGTAGGCCTGTTTCAATTCATGAAAGCACATACCACAGTTCCATTATCGCATGTTGTTGCCATTTGGCAACAATTACATTTTACCATGTAACAGAAAACTCAAAATATATAAACTTGTTTAAATGGCAAAAAATAAATGTTACCTTATCTCAGATACTGTTTTTTTTTTTCCTTTAAGTTGTTTTGCCTAAATATTGAAAAAATAATCTAATTTTGAGATCCTTCTGGTGATGAACTTCACCATGCCATGTGATTGCAGAAAAGGAAGTGCAAACAATACTTCCTGGCATTTTTTGTTATGCCATAGTTAAAGCCTCCTTTTCCCAGTTACAAAGGTAATTAGTAGTTTTGTATTATTGCCTATTAAAAAATTGGAGATAAATAAATTGTTGCCATATGGCAACACCATGCAGTAAAGAGATAACAATACAACTTTCAGTGTTTTATTGCTTATGCAGATACTGAACAATATGCTTTATGATAAAGAATCATAACCGGTGGCTTTCAGGGGTTAAATCCTTATGTATTGCTACTTGATGTACAAATAATATTACTGAGAAAAATATTGTCTTTTGAGGTATTTAAGCATGGAGTTTTTTTACTTCAGACTTGGATGACTAACTATACCGCTATAGCCTACATTGTGTACATTTCCTCTTTGACTGAACTGTTCCTTTAAATGAAGACTGAAAAATAGATTGTACCCCTGTATATGTGTCAATTCAACACCAAAACTGTTTATACTGTGCATTATATTTTCACATAACTTACCGCTATGCAGTAAAAATAGTCCTGTCAGTCATTACTTTTCATCTCTTTTCTCAGAGTTCGAGCGGTTGATGCGGTGCCTGAGCAGAAATTGCGGTAAGTCCACAGGGAACTGCAGAGTCGCACACACTGACTGTAACAGAATGTTTATGTAGAGCTCAGCATCACTCAACCCCTCTCCATGTTCCTCTGTTCCTCTGTCTGATCTACAGCTCTCTCTGCTGGCCCCATGAGGATCCAGTCCACAGCGGCCGGCTTTAAGCTCTACTGCTCTCTGAAGTACTATCTGAGCTACATGAAGACCAGCTGGCACTTCAAGTGAGTCTCTGGGTCTCACTTTGCTTTTAAGCCCCAGTACACAAATCAACTCTGTAAAGTTCAGTGTGAAAGCTTGACAGACGTCTCTGGGTCAACAAGAGTGGAGCTTAAATTACAATTTGCCACCACTAACATTTATCTTTTTCTTTTCTTATAAAATAGTTGATTTAAAACACAATAACATCGTTTGACTAATGTTAGCTACCTTTTTTAAACAAGCCTGCTTACTTGTTTTAATTACACAATATACCGTAATAGTTAACTTAATATTAACACAATGTTAATATAATAATACTACTTAACTGATTACTTTACTTGCCACTGATTTTAATTTCACAATATAGTAGTGTTAGCTAAGATTAGCTAGCTTGCTAGCAAGTTATATAATATAGTAGGAATATAGTATAATAGCTAATCTAATATTACACTACCTTGCTAGTTAGCTTCTATCAGATTAAATGACAGAATATGACAATTAGCTGGGTTACTAGAAAATGTCTGCTAGCTTAGCTAACACAATAGTTACTCTATTGTTAGCGCACTTGCTAGGAAACTGATGGTTGTAATCACACAAAAATAACAGTAGACTTATGTTCAATGATTATTATAATACTAGTTTTAGTAACACAATCTAGCTTGATAGTGAATGTGGCTAGCTAAATAATGTCAGATCTCTATTAGAGAGGTCATATAAACATTAAGATCAGTAGGATTGGTCAGTGCATTGCTGTTTGAGTGTACGTACCTGGTTAGCTTAAGTAATAGTGTTACTTGTTCTTGTGTGTTTAAATAATGCTCTTAGCCAAGCCAAAGAGGTGGGGGGGGGGGGATAGCGACTATATCATATATTCAAGTTTGCATTTAGCGATGAAATTGAACTTAAGCAGCTCCATTGCTGATCCAGAGGTACCTGTGACTTGGCAAGCAGGACACTTAGTTCAAGTCTGAAGAGGACCCAAGGACGCCAGACATCTACCTCTCTACATCCTGAAGACTTTTCCATGGTGGAAAATGTCAATTAGGACAAGCACATTAATAAAAACCTGTGATTTGCCTCGGCAGAGATGTTGTTATAGAAAATTCTGACCAATCACATTGACGAATTCAGCTGCGCTGTGATAAAACACTGTATGAACACTTGAAAAATCTTGAAAAGTCTTGTTTTTCAATGGTGTGTAAAAGAGAGAGGAGGATCGATCTGGATGAGAGGACCAAGCCTGGAAGCAGCATGCAGAAGCTCTGGATCGAGATCTTCAATCCCACTGAAAATGACAAAGGAAAATACACCCTGGAGATGTTTGATGGGCAGGAAACTCACAAACGCTCTCTGGATTTGTCTGGACAAGGTACAGTGGTTTATATTTACATATCCTATCTGACACAGATAAGTCACCCTGGTGAAGATTACGCCATCAGAGGGGAAAAGACGAAAAGAGTTTTCACTGTGTCAGTACCTGACAAACATATTGAAATAATTCACGCATCACAGACTCATTGTGACCGTTGTAATTTATCGATTCTGTGTGCCATTTCATTTAATATTCAGTTCACAAAATCTATGAAATCCTATATACTGTACACCATAGCATGCATAGAAATCCCATATTCAATTGTGATTTCAATTCAATTCACTTTTATTTATATAGCACTTTTATCAATGGACATAGTCACAAAGCAGCTTTACAGAAATATATAGACTCCTGATGTAAATTTTACATTTATAGATTTATCCCTAATGAGCAAGCCAGAGGCAACGGTGGCAGGGAAAAAACCCCTGAGATAACACGAAGAAGAAACCTTGAAAGGAACCAGACTCAAAAAAGTACCCATCCTCATCTGGGTGACACCGGATAGTACGATTATAAATCATTTTTCTATATGCTTTATACTACATTATCAAAAGGTGCTAATTGTGTTAACAGGAGCTTATGAGCAATTTATGAGTATGAGCATCAGAGTCATTTCTGAATTCATTATAGTTTTAACTTGAAGTCTATTGTATCGAACTGAAGTTATTAACTGTTCGATGATGGAGACTTGAGTGCAAACTGTTCTTAGCAACTGCAGTCCAAGAAAGAACATCCACAGCCATCCTTATGGTTTCTATGTGCTACCATCCACAGTAATCTCATGATGATCTTTAATCTGTTCATGTGGGGCCATCCTTAGCAGCAATGAGTATTTTTGAGGTGACACAAATAGTCCATGGGTCATCAAGTATATGCTTTTTTGTCCCATTTTCTGTCAAAATTTAGTCACCTGCCAATTCCCACTATCAGCCAGCTCTCAGAGACAGCTCACAGATGCCAACGATTGGCCAGGGATGGCTGTGTCATAGTCGGGATCGCAATCTCGACTGTATGGCGAACATTAAAGGCCATGTTTTTTAACTCGGCACTGTACATTTTGCAAAGAATTTTATGTTGCAATAGACAACAGAAGAATCATATAGACATCCTATTAGACAAAGGTATAGAAACACTATATATCAAATACCTTAAAAACACATGGACAACATAAGACAAACACACAGAATACTATATACACCATATAACAGCACACTGAATTTCCAATATACACCATAGGACAAGTGCATAAAGTTGCTAGAGGACAAATCGATAGAAATCCTGAAGATATTATTGGACAAATGAATACAAATTCCAAAATCATCACCAACAGTCAAGTGTGATGACAACAGTTTGGATATTTTAATTATGTCCTGACATTAGAAAACCCAAATACATTAACTAAGCTGTTTTTCATTTTTTTTTATCTCTCTGCTTTCTCCACTCTAAAGCTTTTGCTGATGCTCTTCTGGAATACCAGAGGCTGAAGTAAGTGAAGTTTTTGCAATGCTTTTTACACATTCGTCTAACGTAATACCTTTTAATCCAACTATTCTTGGAGAAATTATAAAATGATTTGAATGTCTTTGTAGTAAATAATATGTGGATAATAATACATATGTACATATGTACATATAATACATACAATAATATGTGGATTTAATACATGTTTTATTCCATATTTATAACAGGCAGGTGGAAATTGCGGAGAAAAGTAAGTATATCGTTGAAACAGCTTTTCAGAACACGTTTATAATAAAGAGAAATTACCAGATAATAATTATTACGCATATCTGATCAAATACAGCATTCATAGTTGGTCACGTTTGTGCTCTGAGAAGATAGAAATAAACATCTAAAAAGTATATTGCCAATGTATTGCTGCATGAATAGTCCTAGTGGAATTATCGCATTAATCACTGCAAATGTGGTTTCATTTAACAAAATGGCTTCCACCGTCATTATTCGGCAGCTTGTAAAATAGCACTTGATGCAGCACTTCCACCCAGACCTAAAGGTTAACCTGTTAAACCTGACTTACTTCTCAGTTATTCATTTTAAAGCACGTTTTTCATTAACTATTTTTCAGTGAAATGAATAGGAAAATGTGTGTAGTTAAGAGAGTGTGGAATATAAGTCTGGATCAACTGATGTGTCCTGGAAGCTGAAAGGAAAGTCCTGGGATTTGAACAATAACTTAACCAGTGGTTATTTTCCTTGCAAGTTTTGTTTCACTTTGGTTGGATTCTTAGAGACTGAACCTTGTTTATTTTTCAAGATCGTGCCAGAGTCACAAAGGGATTACCGGATGTGGTGGCCATCATGGAAGACAAGGTATTTTCCACCATTAATTCCGAAATTATTTCAACTATATCTTTAACAATGTTAACTCAGTTCTTGCTTCTCTCTCAATCTTTCACACACACACAGTCTCTGTGTCTGACCTGTTTTGCTGAGGGTAACCCCATGCCGGAGATGTTCTGGCTGAAGAACGACAGAGAGATTGTCTCTGTAGGGCGCTTTAGTGTGGCCAGAGACAATGAGTGCACGATTCTCACCATCCACTCGGTCTGTATGGAGGATTCCGGCAACTACAGCGTGCTTGTACGCAACAAGTACGGCTCGCAGACGGTAAACGTGACCGTGAGTGTGTATAAACACGGTGAGAAGCCGCGGGCCGATGCACTGGAGATGTAAAGACGGAGAGAGGCGTGAGTGAATAAAAGGATGCCATGCTGTAGAAGTATTAGCAAACATTTACAGTTTCATTCAGGAATCCAAATTTGGGGTGGAATCGTTTGATGTGCGTACAGTTTGATGATTAAATATAACTATGGGATTTTGAAAAAGGACAGGATCCATCACTGATTATAGCTGGTATAAGGTAAGCGCTATCAGGAATGAACTTGTTCTGCAGACGTTCCACAACTTTAAATGTAACTAATTGGCAAGTTGATGTTGTATAAGAGGAATAAAACACTGAGATGTGCTTTTATTGGAAAATAATCCATATAATATAAATAAATAATCCAATAACACCATGCTGTGTATGGAGCCTCATCACAGCACCCTGTCGTTGATTATTTTCCAACAACAGCATATCCCAAAGTGTTTAATTCCTCACATACAGTATTTAATAGGTAACAGTATAACTACTTGAGAATTTCTTATCACAGTGTAGCAAAATATCATCCAAACATCCAAATATTTATCAAATTAATACCATTACACCTTTAAATATTTCCATTTTCCCTTTATTCAAACTGTTTTAAAGCACCCATGATTTTTCTAATGTGCAAAGCCACCTCTTATTTCTAAACAAGTACAAGAAATATGTCTCACATGAAAACCATGAGGTGTTGGGTCACACCTGATTAAAGGTGAAAACATCTGGCCTTTGGGGAGAATTTATTTACTGAAATTATTTCTCCAAACGTATCTTGGATTTTTTTTCCAGAACCGGTGGTTAATATTCAAACATGTGGAACATTATACAATGGCACAATGCATTGTTACACCAAACTGAAGCCATTTTTGTCAAACATTAAAAAGTTTGTAGCTAAATTCCCTTGTATTTTTTAAGTCTGTGTTAACTCTGTGTTCGTTTACTGACCCTGTTGGTTTAGTATTAACCTATTATGCAATTTTCATATATAAAAGTCCTGAGGGTACTTTATTATAATGCAAAGTTTAAGGTTGATGGCTTTTGAATGTGTTTGAGGAGTTTGTTTTGTGTTTTTGTCAGGTATAAATTAAAATCTGAATTCAATTGGCCTGTCATATTTTTTTGTTTCGCCATTTATTTATAAGACTGGCAATTTGAGACCTCGGTATTACATCTGTCTTTTTGCACACAAATATGCTGAATATACAGTATGTGAGAGGTTTTACTACAAAATATGGCTTATAAAAATGTTCCATCTCCGTTGATCTTATTAATGGAACGTTTATGGCTCAATATTTTAAAATCATTTTAATCAGATTAAACTTTATTATTCTAAGCACTCGAATGCCTGCATACCTTCTTATATAAAGGCCTACATGATGATCATGTGTTTGGTTTGCATGCATGTGTGAAAGTGAGAAGGGCACAGCTCATTGACAGGGATATTACTGAAATCTCATGGAAATACAGTGACCGAATGTGCACACACCTTCTGCATCCATACTTTCTACTCTGTATATATGTTTTGCATGCAGTCTATAGATATCTGCTACTCTGCACAGCATGGACCATCACTGAGCAGATATTATTTAGATGATGGACCATTCTGAGTACAGCACAACTTTACTATGCAAGTCGAGGCCTTTTTCTGAAAAGTAAAAGTCCACAGTGTCATTAACCTATTGCTCAGCTGTATACAGGAGTGTTTTTAGGACAAACAGCAGTGACATATACAAACAGCAGTGACATTGACATAATAGTGGTGTGTGTGGGGTCATTCCACTGCTAAGCTTCTCAACACTCACCCAAATCATATCTGCTCAGTAGTGGTCCCTTTCCATTGATTGGAAAACTGTGGATTGCAATAGATTGGCTACAGTCTGTGGCATTGATTTAGTGTAGACGAACATCAGTTGTCTATTATTACCTGTTCATGAGTCAATCCCCGGGAACATTAGGTGCAAGCCGGGAATACACTCTGCATTGCATGTCAGTCCTGTAGATTCATTGTAATTATTGTGTATTGTAGCTCTTTCTGATCATCCCATAACAATCCTGCACTACTTTTTCAGTCACTTGGTAGAATTGGTGTCCAAAAAAAGTGTCCTTTTCCCTACAAATAGTAAAGTGCATTCGGGGCATCCTGTACAAGCTACATTTTCACTGTTTGGACACTAACCCTTTGCAGTACATTTTGGGATTTCATAACTGCACCTAATGGGTAGTGAGTGTTTCCACCTATACGTTTTGCCACCTATACATTACATTACATTTTTACATTTATGGTATTTGGCAGACACCGTTATCTAGAGCAACTTACATTGATGTCATTTATACATCTGAGCTGTTGAAGGTTAAGGGCCTTGCTCAAGGGCCCAACAGTTGGAGCATGGCGGTGCTGGGGTTTGAACTCATGTCGATCAGTAGCCCACCCAGAGTGTATTTCTGCCTCAACCCCGTCTTCCAGGGATAGGCACCTGATCCCGGACCAGGATAAAGGAGTTACTGAAGATGAATGAATAAGTGCACTGAATATGCCCAGCTATGGTTTCATAAGTGCCTACAAAATGGCAAATCTCCCTGTATAAGGTGGATAAGGTGTTGTTTAGGCTGTTTCAATTCAGGCTCATTTCACAGCTCTGTTCTTGGATTGGATTCTGCTTCACCTTCAAGTTGTCTAAGATAAAACTGTCAGCCTTTCTCTCCTTACATCTTGTTAATTCAGATTTATTTTTTTTTTCAGAAATGGTTTGCAAGTATTTTCAGTTTGTCTCAAGCTAAAACAATTTTTTTTCAATATTATTTTAAGAAGGCCCTTCCCTACTCCACCTTTATCATTTGATCAGAAATGTATTTATAATGTATGGAATTGTAACAAGGCTCCAAATCTGGGATTGTATCATCGCAGAATGTCAGTACGGTTACCAACCTGAAGATGTAAGTGAACTCTGGGTTATCCAAATAGAGGATGTTAATGATTAGATAAGCAGGAGTGCCTATTTTCCCCTGATATAAGTAGCTGAGGTGGTGTGTGTGATTCTACACTCTGAAGGGAGTGTCAGAAATCCATCTTGTGGTGAAGGAGACACCAGACAGGATCGGGAGAAATGGCCTTCAGTGGAACGTGGCAGGTTTACTCTCAGGAGAACTACGAGGAGTTCCTCAGGGCCATATGTGAGTATGCCACTTAATAAACTGCACTGGAATA
>JANDJT010000131.1:17051470-17075613 GCA_024331685.1 Stegophilus panzeri | reverse complement strand
ATATATTTGTGTAGCTACGCCAAGAGCATTAGCCACTAATTTAATACAACACTGGTAATATAGTGCTGCTCTGAGTTGTACTTTGTCATTCAGCACTACCTGAGGATATCATCAAGCTGGCCAAAGATGTCAAACCTGTGACAGAGATCCAACAGACAGGCAACGACTTTGTCATCACCTCAAAGACCCCTGGAAAAATGGTCACTAACTCCTTCACCATCGGGAAGGAAGCTGAAATCACCACCATGGACGGAAAGAAGCTCAAGGTATTTCCAATCCTTTGATACATTATAGTTTATTACTGATGTCATCTCCAAGTATCATTTGGGAGAATGGACTAGTTTGTTAAGACTACCATAAAATAAATAAATAAACAAACAAACCAACATAATCCAGGGCAATGGTAGCTACGTGATTGTGACCAGAAGGTTTGTGCGTTCAAATCCCAGGATGACCACTAACACAACTTTAACACAACTTTCTTGGAAAAAGAATCTCAATGCTAGCAACAACAACAACAACAACAAAAAAAAACTTATCCTTACTATAAAACTGCTGTCCTTTTTTCCACCCCCTTTTAGATATTACTTAATAATTATACTTAATGATATTAATAATCTTTAAAAATGGCAAAGCAAACATTATAACCTGATTTGCTGTCTTTCCTCAGGCTATTATATTACTAATCTGGCTGGCTAGGTAACGATAGTAGTAACATTTTGAACATTGCCAGGACAAGAATAATAAATTACACAATGAGCTTGTAATAAATCATTATTATCTTATTATCTGGTATGCAGGCTGACTAGCAACACAGGTCCTGAGGGTTGTTTTTTTTCGCGTAGTAAGATTTTTTTTTTTTTTTTTGCCAGAATTTATCATTTTTTCTCTTGTAGTAATGGGTTTTAGAACCTTTCCAAAACATTTAATGATTTTTTGAAGGGGCGAGACCGACTTTTTCCCTGAGGTATAACGTGAGGTAAATTTAGCTATGTCCATAAATCACTTTGTTGTTTGACGCCTTTAGGTTGACCACTGCAAATGAGTGCATAGGGATATAAAATATGAAGCCAGTACCTTAATACAGCTAGTTCATTCAGCTAGTATGTCCTGATGCTCTAACGTCTCTGTGATACTGAACACATCTCTGATCTATGTTCCTTTTAGTGTGTTGTGAAGATGGAGGGAGGAAAGCTCATCTGTGAGTCAGACAAGTTCTCACACAAGCAGGAGATCAAGGGTGGAGAGATGATTGAGGTGTGTATCTCTAACAAACACTACAAACACTCAGATCTGTACGCTCACTTATTAAAGGAGCAGAGTCCATCGCTGCCTGTTAGATGAATTGCAATTGCGATGAAAATATTGAGAAGCCTTCCCCTTCTACCTCACCGATCCTACCCGACTTGTTCAAATTACATACGTAAGAGCGCTATCAATCAATGGTGAAAAGACATGAGCGGCTCTGCTTTGGTTGAGGGCAGAGCTCATTTCTGGGCCAGAAATAATATAAACAGATGCCTAAAGTGAAGAAATTGCATTCAGATGCATTCCATGGCAAGAGTGTGAATCACACTTATTCTAAGTTACCTTTAAAAATGATACTAATATAACAAGAATAGAAACTCTTTTAACATTACATTATCAACTGCACCATTAACACTGTGAAAAATAACACTATTGCATATTACGTTCCTTACTTAAATGCACTTCAAGAGTTTTCATTATTGTTTAAAAGCAATATTTAAAAAGGCTATGAGCTTTCAAATATTCCTACTTATCTGCCATTTTCTCTCTCTCTCTCTTCCCTTCAGACAATTACTGTAGGAGGAACCACCATGGTCAGGAAGAGTAAAAAGCTGTGATGTGACTTGGCCTGCTGAAAATGTCTCCAATCAAAAAAATATGCCATCTATTTAAATAAAACTGTCTTTTGTCAAGATATCGTGTACCAGAATTATTTTTTGTCTTTTTGCTGTCATTACTATATTAGTGGCAAATTAAATGTTGCGTATTTGCTTGTTAATAGTTTACTTTAGTTCCTCTGCACTGTACATTTTAATGTGTTTGGGTCCTAGGCAACGTAGAATGCTCTAGCTTTTGATATTTTGTGTTGTAAGAGATAAGATTAAGATTGACAGGTTTGCATTACATTTAGGCAACATTGAATAAACAGGGGGAAAAACAAAGTGGCAAAGATTATATATACATATATATATATATACATATATATATATATATATATATATATACACGCAGTACTGTTCAATAGTCTTGTGCACATGCAAAGAAATGCTGTACAGCAAAGATGCCTTCAAACATAATGAAATTAAATGTTTCTACATTAAAAAATACTATAAAGAGCATAAATACTATAAACATAAATAAATGATACAAAGTCGATATTTGCTGTGACGACCATTTGTTTAAAATTTTTTTATTAGTGGTCACAGGTACAATTTGTGCAGTTTTATAAGGAAATGAGCTGTAAGTTTTATTGAGCATCTTGCAGAACCAGCCACGGTTCTTCTAGAGACTTTGGCTTTCGCACTTGATTCTTATTTTTGCAGCAAAACCCAGCAGCCTTCATTATGTTTTTGTCTGAAAAGTGTCTCTTACATAATATGCTGCTTTCTTTACTGACATACAAACACATTTCTGTAACATTTAATGTTTTGCTGGAAAACTAATGTTTGGAAATCGAACATGTTTTTTTTTGTACTGACTCGATAATGTAGAAGTCATAAAATAAAAATCTATAACAAAGCTGGTACTAAAAAAAAAAATAGAGTGCCTAAGACTTTTGCACAGTACTGTATATTGAGCATGTTAATGATTAGTGAACACTAACTCAAAATGATGACTGGAAAGAGCATCAGGAAAAATGCAATTCCTGCTGTAGTGATAAACAAATCCATCCACTTGTTCCTCTTGTGAGGGAACGTTCTCAGTAATTAATAAGTAAAGTTAATTTGTGATATTCCAACTTCTCTCAGGACATTCACTCAGGACGACATTCAATAATGAACCTGCATGGAATATGTTCACGTTTAAAACAGCAAATTACTGATTTAAAAAAGAAGTCTTCTTGTATTGCATTGTAAAATGATTCTCCCTTCCGTGTACCCACAAGTCCTTTTGATAAAAGTCCTTAAGCTTTAGTATAATGCTTAGAAAATTCTCAGTCTCATGCGTTAATGTTTTTTTTTTCTGCTGCACTTCATCCTCGTAGTCTGTATTATTTAGTCCAGCCATGTTTTGGAGCTTATACCAATCAACTAATTAATATTAAAGAACTTTCTTCAACTTAATTTCTAGTGAGCTAATTCCATGACTTGGGAGGCAAAGAAAAGAATTGCTAATAATGAATCAAATAAATTTTAGCATGATTCTCTGACTTAAAATCACTTGATATATAGATATGTTTCATAGACACTTAGGAATCATTTTTGAAAAATGCCTGAAATCAATTAGATGTTTTTATAATTTTTTAAATAGACATTTCTCTCTCTCTCTCGCTCTCTCTCTCTCTCTCTTTATTTATTTATTTTTTACAGTCGGGTACAAATGTACAGTAGGGTCTTTGGACAGTGACACAATTTTATAATTTTCCCCTGTACACCATCACAATGGATTTGAAATGAAAGTAAGTGAGAAGCAGTTCAATTGGTTTGAGAAGTCTCCATCTGTCTGTCTGTCTTCAGTTAGCAACTGGGGGTGCGATTTGGCGCATGCGCACTACCACAATAATGACGTCGAATACTACGAGCCACGAACGCGCATGCGCATAACCTCAATCCCCGACGTTGGCGGCCTACGAATAAGGTCTTTGCTGTATCTCGACAATTTATAGTCGGTTTAGTGCGACATGGCGCGGTATTTGAGACCACCAAACACTTCTCTTTTCATCAGGAATATCTCTGACGAAAGCAGGTAGGTTTTATAAGAGTCATATAACACTGATTTAACGACAGGAGATATTTCAATAATAATATAAAAAGATAAACAAGAACGACTGGCTAAGCGTAGCGTTTGCGCTCGCGGCATGGCTACGTCATAAGCACTAAAGCACGTACTAGCGTACTAAACAGTGTGTAGAAACAGTACGCGAGGCAGATATGGCGGTCTGTGAGGTGTAGTATTCCTGCCTACTATCTAGTGTGGTAGTATGGACGTGGCTGTAAAGTATTGGTTTCCACACAGTTAATCCTTTTACTGTTTAGCGCCTCTGCAATTAGCGCTGTTTATCTGTTAATAAGTTGCATTTACTGTGCATTTGGGAGGAAAAAGAAAACCAAAAGCATTTGGTTGTAAAAATAGACAAGCTCAAAACGGCTACCAAAAAAGGCTAATGGCGGTTCGGCTAGTCGTGCTCATTGTGGCTAACTCTAGCTAGCTTAGACTGTTGGGTAGGTAGCTAAAAATAGCTAAAGTAATGAGGGCCGGGGGACTAAATGACACAATGATACTGTAATTTTTTTTAAATAAGAAATTATTGAATTGAGGTATTTGTGAAGTTAATATTATATTGTACTAAAACAAACCTGCTTATTAGTAATAGAAATTAGCTAACTAGCTTGAATGAATCCAACTTAGCTAGCCTGTTCGAGTTGCTTCTACCACGTGGCCTGCAGAATAATTACATTTTAGTTATTGGAAATAATTTTATTTATTTATATATAAAATGTGTGTCCTGTCTTTAGATAATATTTGACTTACTACAGAGCGTTGTAACAGTGGGTTTTGTTTGTGTGTGACTAAAACTGTTGAATGTTTTGAGGGGTGCACAAACTTTTCTGTACATTGTATAACGCACCTTTTCTGATCTACAGGGTGCTGAACTGATTTTCTCATATAAATTGGGTCATGTTGTAAATCCAGGAAACTAAATTGGGATATGTTGACGATGATTATTCACAGAGTAGAAGGATAATATGTTTTAATGTTCCTTTATGCCTCAGGTTCCCTGGAGAACCCCCTCCCCTGTCCTGCACATTTTAGGGTTTTTCCCTGCTTCAACACACCCACGTGAACTCCGCTAGGGCTGTTGGAGTTGAATGAGGTGTGTTAGAGCAGGGAAAACACTACAATATGCTGAACAGGGTTGTTGTTGGGGGGGTTTTACGCTAAAACTTACAGGGAGAGAACTCTCTCCTTCAGACAAATGAGTGAACTATGATTTCATGATGCTTTAGGCCAGAGGATTTGCGTCGTGAGTTCGGTCGTTACGGCCCTATTGTAGACGTCTACATTCCCGTTGACTTCTATTCCCGTCGGCCAAGAGGATTTGCATACATTCAATATCCTTTTGTAAGCAATCAAGCGGGTGTGTTGTTTTTTGTTTTTTTTTGGAGGGGTTAAAAAGAAAACCTGAAGGTGAAACTGTGAGATCTTAATTTGATTGTATTCTGGCCACTATGTCTCCTAACTGCTATTTCTTCTGTTGTCTCAGAAAATGTAAAGACATACAGTTCTGGAGACCGTCCCTCCAAAGAGTATTTAAGAGTAAAGGCTGAAGTAGAGTAGATTGAAGCCAAAGAGCCCGTAAGGATTCAGGCGCCAAACGATAGAGGGGAGAGAAAGAGAAAAGTTAAAGCTCGAAGATTCAAAGACGAGAAAAAGAGGGCACCTGTTCCAAACAGAGAGAGGAAAAGAGCAAAAGATAATGGGGCAAAGACAAGCAGGAAACCTCTCAAGGCCTTCTGGGAAGCGCTTAAAGACAATAAAGGTCAAGCTCAAGGTCAAGCATGTTAAAGGTAACGAGTATTAACTTTTGTATCCTACCATTCTGCTCTAGTCTGTGCATTGTCCCTTTTTCCCCCCCAAGTTAGTTTTCTACTCTTATCCTGTGTCATGAGTTCTTCAGAGATGATCCATGTTAATTTCGTAATTCTGCTTGCCAAACAATTTCTTCAATGACGACGAAATTATGAACGCTTTAAAAATGAAATTGCAAATTGATTCAGTAATTACCCCCCTCCCCTGTTCATTATGATTTCTTCATATTGAGCTCATTTGTGCTTTCTCTCTATACATATACAATATGACCCATACAGTGTAACGTTTTATTGCTAAAATGAACATGGTGTCCTCCTGAGATCCTGTCTGGTGAACGTGAGTATGTTCATGTGATTAGCCTGTGTGTCGGTGTGTTTTTAAAACGGAAAGCCTTAACAGCATTAGCACGTTCGAGGACGTCCGAGATGCCGAAGATGCTCTTCACAACCTGGACCGGAAATGGGTCTGCGGGCGGCAGATTGAGATCCAGTTTGCCCAAGGAGACAGGAAAAGTAGGTGTCTGTCCGTTTTATGTCTCTTATGTACGCACCAGTGTTTCTGGTCCTGCTTCCCCAAGCAGCACTGAAGATAACGGGAGTTTGTCTTCGTCTGTGTCGCTCAGCAGAATGTTCTGAACAGCTTTCTCTCTCGTAGCCCCGAATCAGATGAGGTCCAAAGAAAGGCGTTCTCCTCGCAGCTTCTCTAGATACGACGATTACGAGCGCGACGGCCGTTACCGGCGCTCTCGGAGTCGCAGCTATGACAGACGTCGCTCTCGCAGCCCGTCGTACGAGCGCAGACCTCGCCGCTCCGATAGTCCCAGAGAGTGAGTCATGACTTCACTGACGTTTCACAACCTCGTGGCTTTTGTACTATTGTAAAGATTATTTTAACTGATGCTGCTCTGTTAATCTACCGTACAGTGGATATAACAAGTCTACACACCCCTGTTAAAAAGGCAGGTTTTTGTGATATAAAAAAATTAAGCCAAGATAAATCGTCAGAACTTTTTTTTTTTTTTTTTTTTCTACTTTTTATTGTGGAATTTGATGAAAAGCAGGAAGAAAGCCCATGGCTTTTCCAGTTGGATGTTAATAACATGTTGTCAGGAAAATCCTAGAGGAACAGCTGTATTTCATTTGGAGGTAATCAGTCACTTTAATTGATGGCAGGTGTACACTAATTAGTATTTAACATGAGTTTGAATGTGATTGGTTCATTCTGTACACTTCCACATCCTTGTTTATAAAAGGGTGTGCACACTTATTTATGCCTGCTGGGTATTGGAAATTTTTCTGCTTCCCCACCCCCTCAAAAAAGCACACAAAACATTTCTGGGTGTTTGTCACGTCATATTTACATATTTTGCAATTTTACAATACGGGTAGAAACGGTTCTGACATGATTTAACTTTGTTCTTTTTTTTTTTTTTTTTTTTTTTTTTTTTTTTTTTTTTTCCCCCACCCCCAACACAAAACCTGCCATTTTAACAGGGGTGTGTAGACTTTATATCCACTGTAGGGTTTGGTTCATTCATACTCTATTCAACATTCACAATTATTCAGTTAAGTCGTGTTACTGATGTGAGAAATACGCTGTAAACTGGATCACATGACTCATGGTCAGTACAGTTTTTGCGCTTACCTGCGCTAGTTATTTTAAATGTGTTTGTCTTCCTTGAACAGCTCCCGCTCTTATGGCAGACACAGACGAAGCAGAAGCCGTGACAATGACAGGTGGGTTTTGTGGTTTTTTGTTTTTTTTTTAAATAAAGAAATATAGCCTCTTCTCAGATCGCACGCTGGAATGCACTTCATTAAGGTCCATTAACACACACATGATGTAATATGATGAAGAGCTGAAAGTGAAGCCATTGAATGCTTTGCATTCAGTTTTTTCCACATAAGAGAAGGTCCCTGTACATTACATTTGGCTGGCCACAGCACCATAGGCGCAGACATTCTGGGTTTTAAAATTGGTCCTGAATGGTTTGATGGTGAGGAACTATGTGGTATTTCATTTCCATTTGGTGCAGAAATGTTAGTTTTGATTTGAGACAATCAAACTAAAATACAGAGTACACAGTGCATGTCAGTAATCACTGTGTTTATATCTGAGACATTTCGTCTGATCGACAAAATGACCGTTAATCCACGTAACACAGTTGTGGCCGAGTCAATGCTATTTTCTGTATCACCCCCTGCAGGTCAAGGCACGGACGAGATCACGGTCGAGGGCACCGCGGCGCTCCCTCTCACAGCCGCTCGGGTTCGCGCTCTCCCTCCCCAGACACCAGGATCAAGATGAAAAGCAGGAAGTCCCGTTCCGGGTCCCGCTCGCCCTGTCCAGCTGCCGGTGAGGATGCACCGCAATCCAGCGGCGCACGAGAGGACGAGGACACCCGGGCCAGATCGGCTTCCCGCTCCTGCTCACGCTCAGTCTCACGCTCCCATTCGCGCTCCCGCTCCAGATCCTGGGCTGGACGCAAATCTGGAGGCCATTAGGACTCTCGGTTGTTCAATACTGTAACTCGTGCAGCTCTCGGGCAAACTGTCAAAACCCATCATGTACAGGCCGTTTCTTATGGGTTTTGGTTAGATTTCGTTTTTGCCGGTTTGCTTGGGAAAACATGTGATTCCCGTCTCCTGTTCAGCAGTAGGTTTCGGGATCAGTGAATGGTTGTGGTTGATAAACACCACCCTACATTATTATTATTATTATTAAAACGTTTCAGTGTTTTTTATAGCTCATGGTTTTGTCCCTCAGTTGTTCTGTTTGGTGATTTAGCTAAAAGGCAGCAGGTTTATATGGAATTTATTCTTGTATTTTGTTTAGGCAATCTAGTTAGCAAAGGAAGCATTGTAGAGTGTGCAGTATTTTCAGTATCAGATATGAATGTCTTTGGTTTGTACAAATATCTTTTAATCTAGCATAGCTAACCTGTCTCTCCCCAAATCTCTTAAGATGTCTTCCCTGGAGACCCCCCCCCCCCCCCCCTTTTTTTTTTTAAATGAAAGTTTTCTGGTAAATATTCCTGTTTTCCATCCTGTCATTTTGCTGAGCCTACAGCAATGTTTTACTCTTTTCATGTTGGAGACGGATCAGAGGACGGAGAGAGAGCTCCTGTATGTGAATAAAAATGTACACTTTGAATCAATTTAACTTGTGTGCTTTTCTATGATTGGGTCTGAACTTTTAGTTTAAGGTTTATTCATTATAAAAAGTTTTACATGGACTCGCAGTGCTGATAAGTACCATTATTTTGTAACCAAAACTGTTAACTTCAGGTCAAAGCTATCACCTTGGTGCTGAATTCTGAGTGGAGGTGTTGGTCTATCCCCAAATCTTCATATTAAAGTGGCTACAAAAACACTGGAAAACGGATTTGAACTTTCATCGCCAGTGACCGTGGTATGAATGTACACATACCAGGGAGTTAAATGGGAAGAAGATACACATGTGCAGGTCATTGATTCAAACTCATAAAATGTACAGGGGTAGACAAATGAATTCATTAGCTAACCTCTCTAGGAATAAAAGGTGTAATGTGTGGACCAAGACTGAGAAGTAAGGCAAGCACATTAATTCAGACAAAGGGAAACAAGTGTAGAAATTCCTGCTGCCGTGTTTGCAACTCTACACAATCACCAAATAGTTCTGCTCTCAGAGCTCAAGGAGAATTATGTGCTAGCTTTATGCTGCACTTTACTTACATCTGTGTTTTCCTGCACATTCCTGATTAGGTCATCTTGACCTACAAATAAAAAGCTAAAATCCACTTCTCCCAAAACCAATGACCATTGTTCCCTAATCAGTGTGTGATCTGATTATTTCACTTCTGCATCAGTATGTATATAAAACTTGACAATGGTCACAGGCAGAGGTGTGTGATTAACCGAGCTTGTTTAATATACACAGTAAATATGATTTTGCATGTTCATTCAAGCAGGTGCTGTTCTCCTGATCAGGTGTTTAAATGAAACATTCCAGGCACAAACTGCCCACAGGTTTAAAAAAAAAAAAAAAAAAAATTGCATAAACTAAATTCTGCTAACATCAGCTTGAAAAGGAGTAGAGTTTGACGTCAGAATAGACGTGAACTGAAAAGACAGCGAACTCTTATTTACATCTCAATGAGCTACAGGTTTAAAAAAAAAAAAAAAACAAGAACAAAACAACTATATTTAAAAATGCAGTAAAACAGAGACATACTTTATCTCAGGAGCATGAATGATGATGTCTACCTAGGCAGCCTCGTCCTAAATGATATACTAAAGTGTGCGTGATAACAGTGTCTGAAAAATCTCAGAATCACCTTGTAGAACCCGTTAACGTCCTTATTTAAGCAAATCAGTGAATAAAAGATGAATTAATGGTTTGCATCCAAGTTTATTTTGAAATTCCCTACGCCCCCTATACAAGAAAATCTGACTTTTTTTTTTTCTTTCCACAAAGGCAGCAGTGAACTCTGTCATTAATGTTTACGTTCAGGGCAATGAAGGGGGAAAAACAAATTCATCATCACAGTGAAATCTTTCTTTTTCTTTAAATACATCTGCTGTCGTCTTTGGCTGCAGTTCGGCGGACAGTTTGCTGTCGGGCCGATTTTTCCTGGGGAGCTACGGTTGAGCCAATGGAGCCAATGCAGGAATGTACGTTTACTCGGAAAACGGAAAGAAAAACGAAATGAGAACGTGCCGTGCGCTCGTTCACGACCCAGACTGCAAAAAAAAAAAAAAAAATGAAGGAGAGGAGGGGAAAGAAAGAAGAAAAAAAATACTAATACCGCCAAGGATGGGACAGCACTTCCTTTTAAATTTCATAAAACTGTATAGACAAAAAAATCTACAAAAATGGAACTAGTAATATTACACAACATGTAAGTAAACACTCGTCATCCTCTACACAAAGCCGAAGTTCTTGGTCTTGATGGCGAGGAGGAGCTTCTGCTTGAGGATCTGTTTGGAGGAGTAGAGCGGCACGTAGAGACGTGAGATGCACGTGTTGGCCGTGGGCAGGTGTTGGTCGTCCGGAGGCCTGATGGTGATGGACGGCATCGGCTGAAAACCTTCCTCGCTGGCAGGTAGGGACGGGCTGGACGTCCAGAAATACACCTGCGGCGCAGAGAGACGTTACTGTCGTCTCGTCCGAATACAGAGGGGCCGATATTACCCGGTAAAGCGCGATGATGAAACAATCCGATATTTACGTTTTAATCCGTGAAAATTCATTCAAATTATACATCCTTACTGCAATCAAAAATATAGAGCGATACATAAATGTCTCTGACTGTGCAGACGTCACGGTAGAATCGTGTATAGAATAAAACGTCACCATATAAGTGTTGTTTTTTTACACATGCAACGCTTTATTATTCAGTGTGTAATCCCACCACGTTATACACTCACCAACCACTTTAATAAGAACACCTGTACGCCTGCTCATTCATGCAATTCTTTAAATCGGCCAATCATGTGGCAGCAGCTCAATATGCAGGTACAGGTCAAGAGCTACAGTTAATGGGGTTGGGGTTGGGGGGGGGGTGTCTCCATGATCTCAGTGATTTTGACCATGGCATGGTATTTGACTGTAGTTCAAGTATTTCAGAAACTGCTGATCTCCTGGGATTTTCACACAACAATCTCTAGAGTTTACACAGAATGGTGCGCAAAATAATAATAATAATAATAATAATAATAATAATAATGCAGTGAGAGGCAGTTCTGCAGACAGTAACTCAAACACTCTTTACAATTCTGGTGAGCAGAAAAGCATAACATGTTGAAGCAGCTACAAAAGCAGAAGACCACATCTGGTTCCACTCGTATCGGCTGAGAAACAGGCAACCAGGCACCGATCTGATGTTTGATGCCAACGTTAACTGAAGCCCTGTATCTACTAGATTTCATGGCATGAAAATCTGGCAGACTGGAGTGAGCAGATGTACTTACTCAAGTTGCTGGTGTGTGTGTGTGTGTGTGTATGCATGCACTAAGTCAACCTGAAGCAAAGAAGTCGTCGTCTTACCAGATCCTGCCTCTCGGTCATACTCATTTTCTCCACGATGGACCAAAACCAGCGTTTAAACTGCAACAGCTTCTCTGCGTTCTCACCTGTGGATCAAACCAGAACAAAATCAGCTGCATGAACATTCCTGTGAGATGCCACTAATTATAACGTTATACCTGTAAACCTTCATGTCAGGTCTGACTAAATAGAGGGTGGGAGGGGAGAGAGGAAGAAGAAGAAAAAAAAAAAAAAGAAAAAACATTTGAAAGGAACAAGGTAAAAGTAAAACGTATAACCACCAAAAACTTACTTTATAATATCAACGTTTCTTCATTCACTTAGGGCTGCAACTAACGATGTGTCATAATTGATTAATCAGCCGGTTATTTCTTCGATCAATCAGTTAGTCTGATTTTTTATTTAATTAGTTTAATTCCATTTTTTCATTTATTTAAAATAAAATCCACAAACTGAGTGTTACAAATATAAACTTCAGATTAAAACAACTGTTTGTCCAATTATACACACATTTTATATATATAAATAAAATTGGTCATATATGTATTAGTTTATGCATTATTTTGCATTGCAGTATTTATGCATTGTTTATGGATGCACAAAAAAAAAGAAGCACTGATAATTAAACTGCAGTCCTAGATTAAAAATAAAATCTCCCACTCACTGCCTTTAAGCATATTGCTTTACTTGTGTTTACTTTGATCGCAGTGTTTTAATTAGACATCACAGATCTTACTTGCGCGTCTACACCACGAGTGAAGAGCAACGTGGTCTCTATTCTATTTAGTCGTCGCAGCTCTATGTTCGATAATAAATTGCTTCATGTGGTGTTTTTGTTAGAAAACGTCTTTAAAACTGGTGCATAGCTTGTATTTGCATATCAGAAATAGTTATCAGAATTAGTTCATTGTCTTTAAACATTACTTGAGAAGAGCATACCTAATAATGCGTGTCCATCGCCTCTGGCTAGCTCATTAGGGATAAATTTATAAATGTAAAATTTCTATATCCAGAATTGATATATTTCTGTAAAGCTGCTTTGTTACAATGGCCATTGTTAAAAGTGCTATGCAAAGAAAATTGAAATGAAACTGAATTAAAATCAAATCAATTCTATGAAGTTTAAGGAAATAGCTGGGGGTAACAGACAGCACACTGAACAGGACGGATGAGAATCAGGTTCTGTACCGGATTCATCATTGAAGGAGGTGAAGCTGATGAGCATCTGTACGTTGACCTCGCCACAGCCATTGACGAGCAGCCTGAAGTCTTCGGCTGTGAGATCCTCCAGAGCGTTCTTAGGGAGCACGTCCAGAAGGCCCTTCCTCATGGCCTTGGGGGGGGGTTTAGAAATTTTAGCATTTATTAAAAACACCTTAACTTTTGTTTTCTTTATTAACAACGGGTTATTGCTTTATTTACTTATGTGTTTACCCATCAATTTACTGCCTACTAACTGCCTACTTATTTGTTAACGCATACATGATTTATTCATTTTAAGATCAATTTATTTTAATTTCTGGAATCGTCTTTGTTCGCTCATGATTTCCACACGTCTGTTCCTTGGGTCATGATGTTCGAGCCTTGCTCATGTTCTTTCCTGTTATCGTCGCCTCGTGCATTATCTACACTGTAAGCACGCATCGGTCTAAAAGCCTACTGTGTCCAATTCTGTGTTTAGACTACAGAATGCCCGGGGTGTCTTCGCGCATGCAATGAACCATGTCTTTTATAACACCCTGGCTCTTGGCCTCCTGATTCTTCAGTCATCTTACTTCTGATGAAACTGCAGTATTCTGATGGTCATTGAGAAAGATTTACAACACTTTATATATATATATTAAGTGTGTGGGCTTTTTTGTTGTTGTTTGTTTTTAGAATTTTAGTTCTGGTCAATTTGAATGACCAGAGCTTCTGGTTTGTGTCTGATCTATAGAGAGGAATTCTGGAACACAAACTTTAAAGATGTTATGGTATATGTAATAAGCCAAAAAAAACCAAAAAAAAAACCACCATTTTATTTTAGTTACTTGGAAAAACAGTTTAGTTTTTATTATCAATAATAAGCTGTTACACAAGCATCAGTAATGTCCTCGAAAAGGTACTACAGGATTAGAGGTCGACAGAATGACCGGTTTTGCTGATTAATCGGCAAAGATCGCCGGAACTATCAGTTTTTCGGCAGAAACCACACGGTTTTTCCAGGTTTTGTCCGAGAAGTGTCCGCTGTCATTATACGGTACGAGAGCGGCCTCTAGAGGAGAAATAAAAACCCATCGCTGACAAATTTTGTCGTGTTATCTGAAGAATTTTTTTTTTTTTTATTCATTTTGGACGTCTCTATTATTATTTGTGATTTGGAGTGGGGTTTTTTGTCTCAGTATGGATGCATATCTTTTATCTACTTTAATATTTGTTTATAGTTAGATTTATTTCATTTAAAAAAAAAAAATAAAATAAAAAAAAAAAAAAAACCACCACAGTGTACATATTCTCATGGTATAGTCAGTACTGTTTATTTTTGTAATAAAAGTTCAGCAATATTTTTACTTTGAGTGTTATGTTTGCACTAAACCTGTACTCACATGCAGAGGCTGCTCCGCTACAACCAACATCCTGTGTTCAGCATATTTCCTCACGTACTCGTACACGTTCTGAGGGGTTACAGGCATGCTGCCACCGCCCGCCAACAGCTCCACCTGATACACACACACACAATCACAACATTCGACCGTCACTATTTTCCCAAAGTTAAAGTAATCAAAGCAGAACAGCAGCGTCGTGTGTGTAATAGCGAGCCAATGAAATTGGTACAAGTATAAAAATGATGAATAACTCGTTCTCTTGAAATAAACACAACCTCACAACATATGCACCACCTTGTTAGCTAGACTAAGTTGTCAATCATGTTTGGTTGTAAGTGTTGAGTAACAAACCAAATGACTAAAGTGCAGGTACAACTAATGTTACACTACAGCCTGATTTGGGAATATAGGTGGAAAAAATGATATTTAATATGAAAATATATAACAATGGACAAGCTCTCTAAACGTCTGTACACACAGCGCTTCAGACCAGAATGGCGTTACCTGTCCGGATCCTTCTTCCTTGCAGAGGTCGATGGCGAAGGCGAGGTCCATGGCGGCGAACACGGCCTCGGCCTCGCTCGCCTGCGAGTGGCGAATCAACTGCCGCAAACTCTCGTACATCACCGGGTCGAAGAATGCAAAGTCGTGCCAGTTCACCTGCATCACACAAACAGCTCATTTGCTAAAGGTGTCTAATTTAAATCAGTTTCTATTCACTATTAGCGCGGAGACTTGCTGTACTAGCAAAAGGTTCAAATCTTCCTAAACGCATAGGAGATGGTTCCACCCACCTTTCTACCCAGCAGCACTTTGATGACGTGCCTATTCAGGGTGATGGGGCAAAGTTCATTCTGCAAGAGACACAGGCCGAGTATTCTGGACAAGAGAGTAGAAAGAGACGTTTGCGAAGTCAATCAAACCAGAATCAGTGTTTAAACATTAAAATCACTCGAAAGATAACATCTTCCACATCCAGGTTCCTACCTGCCGATGTTGCGGAAGCAGTTCAGCCTGGCCTCGGAGTTTTTTCCAGGCCGGGGCGAGTAGAAGCCCCTCTTTCCAGGCTGGTAAAACAGAGGCGCGTTATCGTCACCGTCGTCCGTATCGTCCAGCTCCATGTCCACCACACTGCGGGTGGAGGCGTGTCTCTTCCTGTTCTCCTGCTACACAAAAAACACGTGGCACACGCTGTCAGAATCCCAAAACTAACTGTCCGAGGCTTGCGTTTATAGAAAATGACTTCTGTGCTATAACCGGATACAAAAGGTTGTACCTGTGCTTTCTCTGGAGTGTCGAGGAGACCGAGATCCAGTATGCTGTCAGCGCCATTCTCCCTGCAAACAATAGAGGATGAGGAAGAGAGTCAGAGGTACAACTACTAGACAGTCAGAAATGAGAAAGAAAGAAAAAACGAGAGACGTGAGAAGGAAGTCGGTACCTTCCGTGTGTGATGAGGAGCTCCATGGCCTCCTCTACACGGGCTCGGAGAGAATCCTCACTGGCCAACAGCAGCAGCAGCTGAGCAGGCGAGAGCTCCAGCAACATGCCTGTGATTTTACTGGCAAATGCCTGATGAATGAAACGAGAGAGAGAGAGAGAACACTTACTTCTGTGAAAATGACGACGATAGCCATCAAACAAAACCAGTGCGACGGTTTTACATCGTCCTGCATTATCTAGAATCTTTATAGATGCTTAGACGCGAGTACGTACCGGCTGCATGGCATGGACACGGGGGTACAGACGCTCCCCTAAAGCCTGTCTGTGAGCGGGCAGAGGGTCTGGCTCGTCGCTGGGGTTTCCCTCTGAAGCAGGGCGGAACGGCCTGGTGTCGATGGACAGCTGCCTCCGAGAGTCCCTATAGCACACAAGCAGCAAGCTGGAGTGTTTTAAATAAAATAAAAATGATTAAATAAAAATAAAAATAAAAATCTGAAATCTAGCTAGACTACAATCAAAACTGTGAAGGCATGATCATCCTATTAACCAGCACGCTTAGTGACTTCAATGAGCAGAATACTTCGCGTGATATTTCATCATACACACATCTGGGACAATTTTGCAAAGTCATCACAAACAGGACTGATTCAGAAGGCAACATTAAGAATTAATCCAGTCTGAATAGGGCTTTAGAAGAAGGAGATACACATGTCCTGACTCTTATCATTTGCAAACGTAAATCCGTCATTTTGCCATTATTAGGCTAGGACACTTTTGTTGAAGCCTGATTGTATTGTGCGTAGAAAAGAACAAACTTAGATTTTCTTCTTTCTGTGTCATTTTTAAACGAGGACTCTGGACCTGAGGGGATATTTTGATGAGTAAAACATTGTACCAGATGCAGCTTAGCCCTCACCTGTCACGGTCTCTTCGGGATCCTGCCCTCAGGCCACCGCTCCTCCTCTCCCTTTCCCGGTCTCGGTTTCTCAAGCGCTGCATCAGATCTGCGCGCACACAGAAATCAGTCACATCCACAGGTCAAAAGTTCAGAAACACTCATTCTTTATTTTTCCATATTTTAGAATAATAATAAAGTCTTCAAAACTCTGGAATAACAAGTGGAACTATGGGAATTATGTTGTGATATAAAAAAATAATAATAATAAATAAATAAATAAAAAATCCAAAATAAACCAAAATAATTTAGTATTTTAGCATTTTCAAAGTAGACACCCTTTTTGCCTAGAATTTCCAGAAATGTATTCTAGGCATTTCCTCAACTGATTTCTTGAGGAATTCCCCCCGAGATTAAAGGAGTATTAAAGGGGTTCACACCTACACCGGACACTTATCGGCTGCTTTTCGGAATATTTTGCTCCGAGTCGTAAGTTTAAAAAAAGATATTTGTAAATAAAATGTTAGTTTTCCAAGACAGAAATGAATACGTCGGCACGATTATATTTTTGTCTACGACACCGATTTCAAACATTTAATCACACACCTTCAGATCAAAAGGTTTTTACGATCATGAGAAACATTTCAGTCGAGTGTCTCCAAACCTTTGACCGATAGTGTATATAGCATACTCTAGAGCTTTAAAGGTGTGATTAAAGAAACGTTTTGTTTTTTTAAATAATTTCAAAAATGTTTACATCTAGACAGCTTTCATAGACCATGATTCTGTGCAAAGTATTTCCTTAATCTGGGGGAAAAAAAACCTTATTGGATTATTGTTATTGATATCCCTATTATTACTATTATGATGATATTCTTAAGAGGCGGGGCTTACTGCTGGCCTGCATGCCCTTGCTGACGCTCTGTACGCAGTCCAGGTTGGGCAGTTTGTCGTTAGACAGAAAGGCCTGTGCGATGGCCGTGTAGAAGCTGCGTGCCACACCGCTGCCCTCGCCAGGCTCGTCCTTGAAGGTGACCTTGACGCGGTGCACAGCCATGGGCGTGCTAGTGCAGCGGCGGCCAAAGTGTGTGTTGAGCTGACGCATGGTCTGTTGGATGAGCTGGTCACGGTCACGGTCCACCTCCAAGGCCAAATCGCGAGACTGCAGATTCCGCAGCTTCTCCATCTCCCGCCGAAACTTTGACTCCTTCACCTCGAACCCACCCAGCTCGGTCAGGATCTGCAAAACAGACCACGCGGGGGCGAGCGTGAGCACACGTAAGACAGTGGAGTAGCTCATAGGGTACCGTATTAGCGAACCAGAGGGCTGCGGATTCACGTCTCAGGACTTACAGATCCGGGTTCAGCCCCTACGTCCTCCATGAAGACACGGCCGAAGAGCTCGAGGGAGAGACGCCATCGTCCCAGCAGCATGTCGTGAGAGATCACCATGCCCATGAAGCTGCAGTGAGGACTGGAAAAATACAAAATGGAAAAACAAAATCAAAAGGAAAGAAAAATTTCGCCCTCACTTATAGAAGTGAAAACACGGATAACAATAAAGCAGCCGGTTAGTTAGCATGATATGACGACTGCTGCTTGTTAGATTTCCTTGTTAGGCATTACGATCATTATTTCCTTGAGGGACGGCTCCTCTCACACGTGACGGAACAAAATTGGTTCTTACATAAAAGTGGGAAGAGGTGGGCCTTCGCTCTCGGTCAGACCGATCTCCGCGAGGAGGCTACTCTTTAACTGGGCAGCAAGGTCTTGGGGGGAGGGGCCGGGCTTAGAGACGTCCATGTCCTGCGCCGTCATTTGCGGCTCTTCGCCCCTCTGCCGAGACTCCATACTCATAACGTTTTTCATATTAGCTGAATAGGACATCTTTGTGGGCAGAATCTAGGGAGGAAGAATATAAATCAAGTTACAGGATAATCTGAAAAATCTCATGTTTGTATTTTTTGTTTGTTTACAGTATTATCAGTGCAACGCGTGTTTACCTGTAAACAGTTCATGTCCACAGTGAGCTCTGAGAGACCTTTGCTTGCCATGTAGGAGGATGAGTAGAGGCCTTGACTTGGCCGCCCGAACAGGTCCTCCTTCCTAGCGTTTGGCTATAATGAGCAGAATATACATGTATTTTAAAAAAACAACAATAAAAACCATCTCTAATCCTCATTAAAACCAGCACTATGAAGTTACTCAAGTCTTTATGTTCATATAAGGTGATAATTAGACACAGCTGGCTTAGAGAGAGAGAGAGACAGAGAGAGAGAGACAGCTGACCTGCAGCAGGTGAGGCTGGTCAGCCAGAGGGATGGCCTCAGCCACTGGGACTTCGAAGGGATTCGGCGGAATGCAGCCGAGGAAGGTCATGGAGTCAGAGCGACGGAAGAATGGGTGGTGCTGACCTGTTTCTGAAGGAACAGGCTCCTCCTCCTTAT
Organism: Stegophilus panzeri; assembly: GCA_024331685.1. Lineage (NCBI taxonomy): Eukaryota > Metazoa > Chordata > Actinopteri > Siluriformes > Trichomycteridae > Stegophilus > Stegophilus panzeri. The sequence goes on along the minus strand of JANDJT010000131.1, from coordinate 17,056,438 downwards.
CCTGAAGGGTGGAGCCTATAAAGATACACACACACACACACGCTTTATTTCAGCTATAAAAGTTTGATAGATCCTTGATTACTCCCGTAAGGAACGTTGTCTTGTTAGCTGTGAGCTGCAGTGCTTAATTTTCTGCCATCTAGCAGGTAAGGTAAATTAGATAGCAAAGCAACATATTAACTATGTTAATTATTATCATAATATTGAATTTACGAAATGTTTGTCTAAAAAAAAAATATGCTATCTAGGAAACATCTAGTTCTAGAGCGAAAGTTCTGTATGTGATACTGATACATTGTGCATGGAATAAATAAATAAGCGTGTTGAACTCACTCTGATTGGTGTCTTCATCATTCTCGTGCTCCGAGTCCTCGTTGTCCAACGCGAGTTCCAACGGGTCACGGTTCCTAAAAGGTCAAAACATGGCACAAAAAGTTAGAAACCGATACGACAAGAGCTACAAAAGAACTCTCTCGTAGCTGCAACCAATAAAGCGCGACTTTAAAGCCTGTATGACACACGGCGTGTTTCTCCCTGAACGAGGCTGTAGCTCAGCCCGTTCGGCAGCGTCTGACCTCTTCCTGTCCATCTGTGAGGTATCCAGAGTGGTCTGTAGGTTCATGGCTTTTATCCAGTAAATGAGGGCCTGGAAGACGTAGGCCACGTGTTTCAGCGAGCACACGTCCAGCACGGGCAGCACGTCAGAGTGCTCGTCATTATGGGAGCGCATCAGGGAGAGTGCGTAATTCAGGAAATCGCCACGCGCTGACATCATGCCCTGGCGAGCAGTCAACAAAGTAGCCGCACGCCTGCAAGATAAAAAAAAAAAAAAAAAAACCAATTTAATGATCTCGTACTGTGAGGTTAAATCTTAATAATACTAAAAACAAATATTATTAATAATAATGAAAAACCTGTAACCATTAATAGACTGTAAACATCAGAATTAATTAAAAGTGACACTAGGTTACAAAATCTAATAGCTGAAAACATTTATTTGCTGCTGCTCTTGATATTTTACTTAAAATGTTCACTGTCTAACCTGCGTCCCTCCAGTGTCCGCAGGCTGGCCTCCTCACGTGCAGTCATGCGCTCCCTGCGGCCGGAGTTCTGAGAGGCGTGCAGCGGGTGGCTCGGGTGCCCGGGGTCTCCCGCAGACGACAGAGCCGAACCGTAGCGCAACTGAGCCTCCGTCGAATCCATGATGGACACCATCCAGTTCCACGTTGGGACCAGTTTCTCCTCAACATAGTTCTGGAAGATCGATATAAAAATCATACAGACGGTAAAGATGGCGTGCTTTGAAATTTTAATCTTTTTTTTGTTGTTGTTGAACGTCAGGACAAAAGATCCACCTTTTCTTATTCTGTCTGATAATAATTAAAAAAAATTTTGGCTCCAATATTGTACCAATGCTCTTCCCTCGGGTCTCCTCACCTGTAGGTTGACTGCATCCTGATAGGTGAGTTTCACTGCAGCGGGGTACTGCGAGTAAACCAGGTGGTTGTATTTGGGGATGAGGCTCATGAGGTCAGAAATCTGACGGATGACGATGCTGTAAGCTCTTGCCAGGCTGCTGGCAGACGTCAGGTAGCTGCTGGAGTTGCTGGCCTCCAGGGCTGCGGCCGCGGCGGCAGCGCTGGTGCTGATGGCGCTGCTGCGTCGCAGGTTAGAGGGGTCGATGTAGATGAGGCCTGCAGAGCTCGCTACGAGACAGTCGGGAATATTTAGATACCACTACCTGTCAAAATTTTATACACAATCTTTATTTTTCCACATTTTAGAATAAACGCATGAAAACTCTGAAGTAACACAAATGGAACTATGGGAATTATGTTGTGATAAAAAAAATGGAGGGAGGAGTCCAGGGACTATTGAGAGAGCACCCAGTGGAGTTAAAGGAGTCTTGATCATGCGGTCCAGTCTAAATTAACCACTGCTAGTCCCCTTTGAAGCCGACACCCTCCAGACTCAACACACTATGGGCTTCATCACTTCATAAAGCGAGTGCTGAAAGCTGAACGAGTGTAAATTCGGCTTACCTGCGGGAGCGGAGGAGCTGGTGGGGGCGCCCCCGGCTGTGCGCTGGCTGGGAGTGGTGCGCACTGCCCACTGCATGGAGCGTGGGGCCTGAGCGGCACTGTTGGCATGGGCAGAGCCTGTGGTCCTCTCGAGCGGTTCGTCCAGCAGGTACGTCTCCTGATCGGCGTCATCGCTCTGACTGCTGCTGCTGTCTGAATCACTCGAGTCGTTTGACTGGGAGTCGTCCTCGGAGAAGAAGGCAGGTACGCTGCTGGCACCTTCACAACAAGAGGCAGAAGGAGAAAATAAATAAAAAGGTCTCAAACTTCACCAAATTCACTATTTGTCGAGTTTCCCATTATTTTGTACGCTAGCAGAGAATGTCCGAGGCACAAATTAATTAATTAATTAATTAATTAATTAAATAATAATGCACAGCAATACAGGGCAGTGATTTCAGACAAGTCTGTGTTCCATGTTAGCACTAGTAACCAAAACCACACAAGACACAGCAAAAATAGCGAAAAAGAACTAGTGACAAATGTTTTGTTAAGGTGGCATTCTTAAAATCAGCAAATTAATCAGTCAAAATATCAGCAACATTTTCCAATTAGTACACGATGTATCAAGAATAGCAGAAATTTACAGAAAGTCTGTACGTCGCGTTCAATCACAGCAAAACTTGCAACATTCAAAAAAAAAATATCATAATTAATAGTTAGTTATAGCATTATATACTGTATTTTCCAGACTATAAGAAAAAAAGCTTTATTCGCAAATTCATTTCTATTGATTTCTAAATCAATATATAAATGGGTGTCAAATCAAATCAACCAGGTGCTTTAATCTTAATAAATCTTGGAAGGAATAATGTCATGGTTATTAAAAACTAGCTAGTTTTTGTTAAGCATTGTGTGAAATATAAATGCCTGGGACATTAATGAAACAACAAAGCAACATGTACACAGTATATTGTCTAATACTGTACAACTTATAGACTGGAAATTACGGCAGATTAGGTTTAACATGGTTTGTTGTTAGGAACGTCCGAGTGGTTCTGTTTCAGCACTTCCTCACTAGGAGTTTACATGCTCAAGAATCCAGTCAGTCAGGCTGTGCGGAAGTGAGGTTTCTGCAACGTTTCGGCAGATAAAACGGTGTGCACACTTCATACTGGACCCGACAACAACGCAACAGAGGAAAGAGGAGCTCATACCAAACAAAGGAAATGCCAGGGACACCCTACTTCCTGTAAATGAGAAAGTGTCCGTTGAACTAAACACTAAAGAAGGCTAGTGGATCATATCAGGAAAAAAAATTATAATAAAACAAGTAATCTATTAGCAGGTGGGAAAACACATTTGAAAAAGCAAATAAAAAGCACCAAAATACCCTTTTGATTAGTATTAGTATTAAGTCATTACACAGGTTTCACCCCACTTTCTCAAGATGTGCATTCGAGGTCAAAGGTTATTATTTGAAAGCAACTAATACTTCACCCATAAAAAAAAAAAATAATAATAATAATAATAATTTAAAAAAAAAAAAAAAAAATTACAGGCAGCAGTTAGCATTATGGAATTCACATATCATGCTAACCTCTCACTTGGTTTCAGTCGCTTTTTAGGCAAATTTGCTATTTGGTACCTGCTTCAGAACCCGCCGTCGCTGCCGTGACGACGCTGCGGCGCCCGCTTGCGTTGTCCTGGTTGCTATGGTTACTTTCGCTGTCACTCTCGGTTTCGGCGGCGGCTAACAGATCGAGCTCCATGTCACTTCCTGGGGGGGGGGGGAGAGAACCATGTAGTAAAGAACAAACGAAACGATTAAAGGGATGGAAGCAATGCGCGGCCGCATAACGCCTTACGGGTGTAAAACTGAACATCAGATCTTTACCGTCCTCGTCGTGTTCGTCGTGCTGTCCCTCAGCTTCGGCAGGCTCTTCGCCTTGCTCCTCCTGGTCGTCGTGGTGATCTTCCTCCCCGGCGACCCCCTCCACCACCTCCACCTGGACACACCCAGGATCGGTTATTAGCGCAACGCGTCTAGTAAGCAAAGTATAAAAATCATGTGCTGTTCGTGGATGGGTTTCTGTTCCTGACCTCCTCCACGTCGGCAGACACGATGTCGTCCTGCTCCTCGTCTCGTCCGCGTGCGGTCTGCGATTGACTGCTGCGCCGTGGCTGAGGGTTCCTGATGATGTAAGAGGAGGCTGATTGGCTGGAACTGGAGGACAATATTGAAATAAACATAATTAGTCACATACTAAGTGAAGACAACAGCTGAAAAGCTCGATGTTTTAAGATTTTAAAGCAAACAAAGATTGAACTAAGGAATTAACAGTTCCTATCGATCGTTCTGTACGTGTGTGTGTGTGTGTGTGTGTGTGTGTACGCACTTGTTGGACTGATCGGGTGAGGGCCGTGGGGGCAGCGGCTCCACAGAGAAAAGCTCCTCGCTGCCCTGCACGGCGTCGATGCTGGTGCTGGCCAGGGTGAACGGTGCGGTCGGCCTGGCAATGCCCATGCGCACCGGTACGATCAGAGACTCTGCTACGTTACACAACTCCTCGACGGCATAAGGCAGGAGCGCCTGGAAAACGCGCCTGCACTTCCCTATGGGCTGCGGAACGAAGTTACTGCGACGGAAAAGAAGCAGACACGTTAATAAAGAAAATTAACCCGATTACAAAACAAATACTGGCAACATAGCATAAGTTGCAAGTTAGCAAAAGTTTCAACATTTAGCACAGCCGAGCGTTTTTTGTTTTTTTTTTAATTTATTTAGGCTGCATCAGTATCAACCAATAGTAAGAACTCCTTTAATCACACACAATTTTCATCATGATATCTTTATTAGTGATGTCCATCTGGTAGACAAAAACTCTTCTGTGCTGCTTTGCCAAGATTTGATACTGTAAAATTGTTCATATCTACTACTACTATA
>JANDJT010000131.1:17036516-17050311 GCA_024331685.1 Stegophilus panzeri | reverse complement strand
CAGAGTGACAGACAGAAAGAGAAAGAGCGAGAGAGAGAAAGACACAGAGAGACACAGAAAAAGAGTGACAGAGAGAGACAGACAGAGAGAGAGGGAGAGAGAGATAGAGAGAGGGAGACACACAGAGAAAGGCAGCGTGACAGAGACAGAGAGAGAGAGACAGAGAAAAAGTGACAGAGCGAGCGAGAGCGACAGAGACAGACACACAGACACAGAGAAAAAGACAGCAACAGAAAGAGAGAAAGAAAAAAAAAGGACCATGAAACACTGAGACTGGATTAAATTAAATGAAAGTTGTACTAACAATCCAGTTGCAGCGTTGCTTTTAATCTCTCGTCACTAAATCCTGATCTAAATTTAGCTTAACTTTAATCCTGCCACTTTGAACTTAAATTTCAGTAATCAGTTTTAATCAGTGTAATAACGGCCTATAAAAGATGGATTAGGGGAAACCAAAGGGGTTCTCTAAAGTAAACCTTTCTGACTCAACTCAGCAGCACATGAAGACTCCCTGTGAACCTGGTGCATTAAAGAAACAGGATCTGACACTGTTGTAGTGAACACGACTGCTGTTCTGAGGAGTCAGAGTTGTTCGGTACCTTCTGCGTTAACAGCCTTGCGGTTCCTGTCCTCCCTGATCCGGGGCGGCCGGTACTGACAGTGCTCCACACTCTGCCGTGCAACTGTCTGCACCAGGAACAGCAAGATGTGCTCACCCCTGCAGCGACGGAGAGACAGAGGAAGGAAAGGGAAAGAAAAGGAGAGAGGGACAGGATATCAAAGATCACTCATCAAATCAGTGGCGGAGAAGATAAGCATGCTGTTCAACAGCCGAACATCACCAGCTGAATGACTGAAATACAGTTATTATTATTCACTGATCTAGAACCCTCATGAACTGCAGCGTTTTTTCTTCCCTCAACAGTGTAACGTGATACGTCCAAGTGATAAATCCCCCCTTTTACACAACTACACACCATACTTTTTTTTCTTTTTTAAACCATTTACAGTTGCATTTAATATCGTGGAACGTCTATGAAACATGTTAGCGCCTGTAATCGCTTACATATGACTGCTATAAACGTTCTTTCCCTCACCAGCCTCTCTTTATTTGCCCCTCTCTCAAAGTGAAGCTTGGAGAAAGAGGGAGGGGGGGAAATCCAGCACATCATGTTACTGAGAAACCTCAAACCGTACCACCCTGAAGACTTTACCGTTTCGGAAAACTTCAACCTTAGACCAATCAGACTTCAACAGAGCTGTACGTTTTTCGACCCGTAACAGGGAGACTCGTCTGCCGCTAAAGCAAGTTCATTCTGAATGAAGTGACCAGCTTATTTATTAATCAACACTTTCTCTCATCGTTGCATATTAACCCTCCTATTATGTTGGAAAAAAAATAATAAAAGTTGCATCCGTTATGTTATTGGTCAAAATGACTTCCAGAGTTTAAATACACACAAAAACAGCAAAGAACAGGTTAAAACAGCCATAAGAAGAAATATTTACATATAAAGAGATATTTACACTCAAAGAGAAAGACAGAGATTAACCAGTATTTCAGACATCTCAAATGTGGAAATGGAAATTGACCCATAACATGATTAGGAGGGTTAAAAGGTGAACTACTCGTTTAAACGCAACGTGATTGTTCGTTTGCGTTTGTGGGCGTGGCTGCGGGAACGTGAACACACCTGCTGTTGGGACTCGTCACTAGGTTGGTGGTGGTCAGCAGCCTATAGAGTAGATCAAGGCGTGCCGCTTTCTGTCCGGCGATCAGGGTTTTGCACTTGCACTTCTCCCAGCAGTCACAGTACGCAGTGGGAGACGTTCTCTTGAGCCTGGGCACGCGCAAACACACACACACACACACACACACACATGTTAAAGGCTGTATGTTTAATACAGAACACATATATACAGACAAGCATGCACCAATGTTCTCATTTTCAAAGTTAATATCAGTGCTTTATGGAATCAATACTTCATTACCACATTACACACTTCACTATGTTCAAGAAAAGGAACCGCTATAAAGTCATGACTCATCTTGTAGCACCTTGATCAATTCGGTTAGGCGCTTTAAACTCTTTAAGGAGGTGACGAAATTCGAGACCCGAAGCCAACAAAAGCATGTTCTACTCAGCTCCGTATGAACCCCCCGTATGAACCAGCTTTGCCTCAGATGAATAAGAACGTCTACTCACTTGCAGTCGTGGCCTTTGTGGCAAACCCTGGCGCACTCGGTGCAGCAGCACAGAGACTCCAACAAACCACATGTCCTGCACTCAAAGATGTCCTACAGACACACACAGACAGACACAGACACACACAGACAGACACACACAGACAGACACACACAGACAGACACACACAGACAGACACACACAGACAGACACACACAGACACACACAGACACACACAGACACACACAGACACACACAGACACACACAGACACACACAGACAGAGTGTAAAACTCTACCCATTGAGGTCCTGCACATGGCTGGGCGTGCTCATGAACATTTTCAAATCATTTCTGCATACTCGTTAACAAGATCTCTTTTGAATATATACTTAATTTCTCTTCTGTGTAAAGTTGAACGGGTTGCATTCACCTGGTTGATGTGCTCAGCTCCTGTCCAGGTGAAGCTGCAGGTGTCGTTACAGCAGAGCACGTAGAGCGGCGAGTCGTCGGGGTTCGTCCCTGCAGGACAGATCATTTCCATAAACATGGAGTTCACGTCGTCCTTGTCCCCGATACTGGACTCCCCTGTGGGTCACAAAACAGGAGCCATGAACTCGGAAGTGTGCTTTTCAATTAAATGTTTTTTTTTTGTTTTTTTTTTTAAAGATCTGAAGGTAAAGACCCAAATCAATTCTTATTCCGTTGTAATGATTCGCTCAAATCAAAACGGCATTGAGTCTAAAAAATTCCAAGTTGAAAGACAGAAAAACAATGACATCCTATACTTAAGCAAACTTACCCTTGGCTATTTTTTGGGCTGCCTCCAGGACAGTGATGGCTGCAGGGTACGCCCTCCCGCTGACGGCCAGCATAAACGGAGTCATGCCTCGTGCGTCCCTGTGTAACAACACGCGCATACACGCGCCTCGGTCAGCCGCACACTCATACATATGCGACGAAAGGTGAACAGGTGCACGGCCACTTATAACACTGCTCTCTAGACTGTTCTGAACTGATTATCGATCGACATGCGTTTTCAAAATGCAAGACTGTGCCTTGCTGTGAAGTACCCAGGGTTTCTTTACTTTTGGGCCATTGTGGTATTTAGCTTAAGCTTAAAAAAAAAAAAAAAAAACCACTGTAACTGTTTGGCTTAACAAAAGCACGTGCATACTTTGCAGAGAGCAGTTCTCGTAGATGAGGTCTCAGGACGACGCTGTCACACATCAGCTTGAGGATCAGGTGAGCGTTGGCCTTGCGGTCTTTGCTCTCCACCACGGACGCTTCAGATGACGGGCCTACGATGAGGAGATAAATAAGTAAGCGCTCTTCTCCCGCTCTCTCTTTGCTGGCGAGTATTGTCTAACAGCAATTAAAGAAATCATGGCACCAGGAAATAAAAACTCACTACACTAGAAATCAAAAATGTACAATTTGGGGTCATGAGAACAGAGGGTTAGACGGGAAAAATCTTCTACTCGATTAGGTTTTTGGTTGTTTTAAGAAGTCTGTCTCACCTGGAATGGTGGATGTGCTCGGACCTTGACTGGGGCCGGAGGACGCGGTCGTGAGCGAGCCGACTGCGGGGGCCAAGATGAAATCGATGTCACCGTCTAGCAGAGGAGACGGATTAGTAGGAGGTTAAGGACTAAACAGAGGTATGCAGTTTTTTTTTTTTTATTCTAGTGTATGCACAGTGCAGTTGAAACCTACTGGTATTATATTAAATATCATCAAACGTGATACTGTGAAAGTTCGAACCCACACACACACACACACACACACACGTACCAGGATCCATGGGTGGGGGGTCCGGGACCCAGCTAGGCGGGGCGATGGGTGGTGACACCGGGTCCTGGTGGTCACTGGAGGATGGGCCTGACTCGTGGCGGCCCATGGAGGCGGCTCGGAGCGAGCGCCTCATCATCTCTCGGAGGCGGAGACTATTTATATATAACATAACATAACTATTTATATACAATAAATAAAGAAATACATAAATAAATAAATAAAGTGTGCATTCATCTGTTGATCCATGTGTACCATGGATATGTTTTACTCTATCTTTAGGCAGTTGCTAAGCCCTTAAAACAAAATACAATTATCAGTCCAGCTTATGAAAGAATAGCTAGAGTAAGCCTTCTTGACTGGATAAATAATTTTAAAAAAAATAAATAATAATAAATAAATAAATAAATAAAAAGACTTTTAAATGAAGCACGGTCTCCATGTCCGTCCCCGCTTACCCGCGACTGCTGGACGATCCGGTCCGGTTTCCCGAACTGTTGCTAGACACCACTGAAATGGCATTAGCGATGGCTTCAACTGCAGACAGCCTCTCGGCGAACGTGTTTCTTTCCGAGCGCTCGGCTTCTGCGGCACAGCACCGAGCTTCAAAAATAAAATTCATTCATACATTTTTACAAATATTTTATTATCCCTCCCTTCCGTACTAATTCCTTACTCTGACCTTCCTCCTCCTTGGTCTCCTTGTTGCTGATGGGGAAGCAGACGGAGACGCAGGCGTGCAGAAGGTTCCTGTTTCCGTCACACCGATGGCCGAGCAGAGCGCCGAGAGCGTGAGGGTTCTGCTCCAGGAGCACGGCCTGCTCTAAACCCACCAGGTACTGCCGACAAGCTTCGAAATCGCAGCGCAGCACGTGCTGCATCAACGTCTGCTTCTGAAACACACAGCAAATATTCAGGTGTACGTTTTAATAAAGTACTACTGAGAAGGTCTTAAAGTGGACCAATGACAGCAGGATTAGCAAAGGCATCAGCTCAGGAAACGATACTACACTAACAGGAATGTTGAATGCATCCTAAGTTCACTAAATTTAGAAATAGTACTCAAATAACGATGAGCAGAAGAACAGCATGTACCTCTACTGCCATAATGATGACTGCAGCTTTCTTTTTGATTGTGGAGTTGTTGGGAAGGTTGGCAAGGGAGTGAACGCCGATTCCCAAACTAGCGATAGGGGGCAGATCCAGCCAATCAGGGTCTCGGATGCCACCCATGCAGTCTTTGGCCATTGGGTAAATGGTGCCGTTGCCATCCCGCAGAATGATGGGGCTCTCCTGTAAGCACCACAGGTTGAAAGTCAGAAGGAAAAGGAGGGGGGGGGGGAATAGTAATGGACAGAAGTAATCGTCTTGATCGTGCATGGGCTCGAATAAGCCAGCTAAGAAGAAACCAGTGAAGTGTGCTAAATTTGTATTGACTGTCTTATTTCATTTACAGCCACAAGAGTTTTAGTCTATGCTTCACAGATTTATGATAAGTGACATTTTCACGGTCAAAAGCTTATGATATGAAATTAATAGAGAAAAGTTTTAAAAGATGTATATATGTACGTATTTTCTAATCATTTGTACGCCAACCCTTTTGACTGTGGCATAGAAATGTTTAGTAATAGCATTAATAAAGCTCTTTACCTGGCCAGCGGTGAAGATGGCCACGTTACGCTCGCTCTGGCCCAGAAAGGCCAGGTTACTCGTAGGGAAATGATTCTCTTGCTCGGCTTTGCCAGTGGCCAAGTCAAATATACAGTACCGAACCCAACTTCCTGTTTTGAGAACAGCATGGACTCCTGAATTGGAGAGATACACACAGATCAGCAGCTGCTTCACAGATCAAATGAAGACAGGAATTCAGACAATTTTAAAAAGCATGCACAATAAATAAATTCGTAAATCATAAATTTTACCATAATTTCTCATTTATGGGTTAGGTCTGATCATGCTTATGTCATAATACATTTTTAAACCCTTTTAAATCATTTTTGAGAATAGTCCACAGAATGTAAGAAACACAAGATCTTTAAGGTTGTGTTTGCACATTTTCTTGCTTCAAATGTCTGGAAAACATTGAGCTGTTTATTACAGGAACGCAGCAAATTAGCTAAATGAAGGAGCTAGAAGATCAAGTTGAACCTGCTTGTCCACCAGGCAGCTATGAATAAAAATGCTAATAGCCCACACACAGAAATATGCTTGTCTCAGGAAGACTGGGTTACTCATTTGTCCAACCTGGCAGAGCTAGAACCAACTTTTCCATTGCTGCATTTAGCAAGCTAAGCTAAAGAGAGCTGCTGAAACAATCATTGCGTAAAAATTACTTGCCTTTGGAGTCAACATTCACAGCTAAAATTTCAGCCTTTTCTGGAATACAAAGTTTTTTAGGTGTGCGCTGAAAACAGTCTGGAACTTTAGGAGTTCCACCCGTTTTAACAACCTGTTGAAGAATAAAAAAAATAAAATAAATACATAAATAAATAAAGAAAGAAAGAAAGAAGACGACGCTTAGTGTGTACACACACGTTACAATCAAGCACACGTTTCCTCTGTCTGTGTGCGTTTGTGCACGTACCTGTAGCTCATCGATTCGGAGCAGCCTGCAGTCCTGCAGGAGTGAGGACGGGTCAGAGTCAGTGGGAGCTGCACTCTGGCTGCTCACGCTGCTCGACGTCCCTGGAAATTTCACAGCAACATATGCACCATCGACTTTTAGCACCTTGAGTTCAAAAGAGAGATTCGTTGCAAACGTGGCGTCAACATGAGAGAAAAACACAAGAAAAAAAAAAAAAAAAAAACAACCCAAAAAAAACACAGCAAAAACATTTCAAGAAACAAATTACAATACTCCATGATCTACATGTACGAATATATAAAACTGTACCACAAAATGGTCTAAAAACTTCAGTCATATATACTGCATTTTATTTACTATAGTAAATATTAATTCATTAATGCACTAGACATTTATTTATAGGATAGTTACAAGATCAGTCAGGCTGATAATGTACGTCAGCATTTGAATTAAAAAAAAAAAAAAAAAAAACAAACAAAACACTCCTTTATTGTCATTATAAATTATAAAGTATAATAAATTAATTCTATTATATTATTCATTTATTTTATTCCAAAGTGTAATACAGTCATATTTTGCCATTAGTGCTTATAACATACGATGTAAATTGTTTTCTGAATATTTAAAACAATAGGAGGTCCTGGAAATCACTGCATTTTATACAAAATAATTTAGAAATATTCACTACTATTATGTCTGATGTAAGACCTGGCTGTGCTTATTCGTATCCTCCATGCCCTCGTTCCTGCAGGACCACCTACCTTCCCTACTGGGACATTTTTAACATCTTCCACAAACACGACCTCGCGCAGAGGCCACTGCTCTTCGTTGACCTTCTCCTCCTCTTTAGGCGCCGGTGTGGAGCGCCTCCGCTCTGCAGCACAACAAGGGACACGTGAGGGGGGGGAATAAAAATCGCAAATCTCTATGATCTTAATAATAGCCTCAAGCAAACCTCGTTCCTAGAGTTTCTCCTTTAGCTATTATTGGTTTATCTGGTATATTTCAGGTGTGTATGTTTGTGTTTTTTTTTATTTTTTTTTTATTAGTATTATTTATTTTTAATTTTTAATTATTTATTTATTTATTTGGGGGGGGGGGGGTGTCGTTCTGTAACGCTAAAATCGCTCAGCACTGCTTTGCACCTCATCTTAAATCTCCTAATAAATATTGTATTATGTATTGTGACATCATTTGCTCAGTACCACTCCTCCTTAGTCCCTATGCTTTTCACACCTTGGCCAAAGACACAAGATTGGCTCTTTCATTTAACCTTCCTTCAACAAAAAGAAAAATATATATATATATAATATTCTAATAGACTGATTCCTAAATAAAATCAACACACATTGAAAAAGAATATTTGTACTTACCTTGAAAATACAAGGAAATAATTAAAACAGAACCCAAGCACTATTCTCAGCCCTGCCGTTAAGTGCTTTATTAGAAAGATGAAATAAAATCAAATAGAGAAAGGAGAGATATAATTATGGAGAAATAAACGGCAATTGATAGAATATCAGGGTCAGTATTAGCAGGCCAAGACGCACGTCTGGGAATCTGCCAAAAGCACTAGATGATAAAAGTCGATATTCCTGTATTATGTTATGTTGATGTGTAGCGTTGGTGTGTGCTGACAGTACGCATGTATCGATAAACAGGTTTTTTTTTTTTTTTGGATATTCAGAAGTGTCAACATTGCTGAAAACGAAAATCCTAGCAGACAGAAAGAAATGTTTTGTTGTCTATGTCTGAACGAGACAGCTTCATGCGAACATGTCAAATTTCCCCTTGGGATCAAAAAAAGCGTTATCTGTCTCATCTTATCTTACAAAGGGGGCAGGGCTTCCCGAATTCTCACTTGTAAGACCTTGGCTGGTTTGAACTGGCTGTACACCAATGTTAGCACTTGTAGAAAATACTAAACACATGATCGGAGTGTAGAAGTACGTACTATAAGGCAGAGAGGCGCTGCTGGCGATGGAGGAGGTATCACTGCACGTGGAGGCGGGAGACGGAGGAGGACCCATCTCTGTTTTAACCATTTCGGGTTTGATCTCAGCCCTGTTGACGAAGCAGAACCATCAGAAACCCCAAACAGAAAAGAAGCATCGCTGCATGGTTAAATCTCAGTTTAACCGACCTCTACTGATACCCAGTACTGATTCTTCAGAAGACTTTTATTTTTCCTTCACGTTTAGTTTAATAAATGAACACGATGGTATTGAATACGTTTGTAAAATCGACTTTTATTGCGAATGATGTATCACGTTGTGATTTTCGTTGTGAAGGGTCGTACTTGGTCTCCTGGGCCTTGGCGCTCTTCTCCATGTTCTTCAGGCTTTCAGGAGAGCGAAGCTGGAAGCGGCAGCTGTCGTTCATGTTCCACACGGACTCGAGCAGGACGCCTACCTTGGGGACACCAGCGTTCACTGAGAAGGCCACAGCGCCTGCGTGATAAAGGGGATTGTTCCTCAAACACACCTACAGGGGAAAAACATCACCCATTAATATGCACAGATGATTATATAGAAGAAGAAGAAAAAAAAAAAAAATGTCTACATCTATTCAGTTTTAAAATTTTGTTTTCAAAAGTTTCCAAAACCAAACCGTTGGTCAAACTATAAACCTAAAAACATAATTTACTAAAACGTCATGAGCTGATTAGAGTGTGTAATGCTACTGGATAATGTGTACAGGCTACTGCTTTAAATCTCTCTAAATTATATATATTATATAGAGTTTATCGCTCATACCTGAGTGCCCACTGTAATGTTGGGAATGGAGGCAATTCCGGCACTGGATTTGGGCTTCTTGTTCTTAGCCCTGGCCTTCTCGAGCATCTTTTTGCGTTGACTGAAAGGCACAACACCCCTGCGAGAAAGAGACAGCGGTTACACACAGCTCCAGCTCAGATCCCTAAGTGTCCCACATTGCCCTGTTGTGCAAACACCGACTAACACAAAGGAAGGAAAGAAAGGGAAAGGAAGATGTAGCAATGACTATTAATGTGCCATTATTAAAATGTATGCATTTGGGGGAGCATTAAATACAGAAAAGGGGGTGGGGGGGGGAGACGGGGGACAAGAAGGATGTAAGGGAAAAATTCAAAGAAACAAAGAAAGAAATAAAAAGAGGAAAAATTTAAAAAGAAAAATTAAATGACAGATGAAAGAGTAAGAAAAAGAAAGACAGGAAGAGAAAGGGGGAAAATGAAATGGAAGGAAAGAAGGAAGATGGGGAAAAATAAGTAAGAAAGAAAGAGGAAAAAAAAGAACAAACAAGATATAAATGTTACAAAAAAATAATAAAATAAATTGAACAAAAAGAAAGTAGGTAATACAGAGGGGAAAAAAAAAAAAAAGAAAAAATGGAAAAAAAAAAAAAGAAAGAAGAAAAAAAAAAAAGAGAACAAAAGGGAGAGAAGGAAGTGAAGGTGAGTGGAGCGAGTGACGTACCACCAGTAAAGGCTGGTCTCGAGCTGAGCGCAGGTGTACAGACAGCAGCAGTGCAGAGACACGATGCGTTCACCCTGCAGCTCCGGGAACGTCTGAGCCCCGTGTTCCAGCTTACACGCTACTGAACTCAGAGTGTCATCCACCCACGTCGCCACCTACACGCACACAAGACAGCCAAGTACACGCGTTTTCATATGTAAAAAAAAACAGAAAGAGAACCACCTGCATTATGCAACATTTTAATTCTTTCCATCGCTCCGTGTAAAATCTCGGACCTTGTTGGACTCTGTAGCCACCGTCGCCCGAATACTGTTAGCAGACAAGAGCGTGATCTTCTCGTTGTTCAGGCCGAGGAAGGACACGCGAGGGTGGTGGATGGAAGGATTCTGGAAAAGAGAGGTGCGTCAGTACCTAAAAGATACACAAGACCTCACTGGCTGTAACACTCAACGTCACCTCAATTACAAATTCTATATATAACTATAATGAAATGTAATACTAGAAACTTCAACATGACATGACAGACATTTAAAGCAACACAGCAGAATAAAAGGGGGATGAGACTTTAAACCGTGGGGGTGGGGTTGTCTGGTCTGCATATGTTGTGTTTGTTAAGACAAAATGAAAATGGCGAAACGAACAGTTTGACCTGCATTATCCGATTTCAGTTTATGAAATTGATATGATGAAATGATTTGCTGGTTAGCTTCGTTTAAAAAAAAAAAAAAAAAAAAAAAAAAAAGTAGACATCTTTTGTGGATTCTTGGGCACTTG
Organism: Stegophilus panzeri; assembly: GCA_024331685.1. Lineage (NCBI taxonomy): Eukaryota > Metazoa > Chordata > Actinopteri > Siluriformes > Trichomycteridae > Stegophilus > Stegophilus panzeri. The sequence goes on along the minus strand of JANDJT010000131.1, from coordinate 17,039,520 downwards.
TGCTTTTTTTTGTCCGTCAGTGGAGAAAATAAATGAAATATATATCAGATGCTTTCAGCTTCTAAAAAACAAAAAACAAAAAAAAACTATGTTCTAGTTCAGTGAATTTCATCATGTTTGTCTGCCAGATGGCCTTTGGTTGTTTTTAACACCACATCAGTTGTTTAGCTTACTATTGGCCTTATTAGAGCTTGCCAAGTAGCAAAAAAATCAACAGGTTTTTTCTTTTTTTTTTGTGGGGGGGGTTCTTTCTGTTAGGAAAAAAATAATCTTAATACGCTCTAACAGGCATCCTTACTGTTAGCTGCAGAGGAATACTTTACGAGTGAAATCTCTGGTGCGGGGCTCTTACTTGAGAGTTTCTGTAAGGTTCTGGTTCGTTCCACTTCCACTGGTAAAGTTCCCCTTTGGAGCTGATGGCCACAAGCTCGGAGAACATCGCCCCGATGCTTACAAACCTCACACCGTCCTGTATGTGCAGGGGGGGGGGGATTACATTAGAGGAGTACTCCCTTATAATGGAGCTCTTCATAAATATGCAGACAACCCATCGTTAATTAATACCCTGACGCCGTGCACGTTATATAATGCTGTAAATGTTATATAACGCTGCAGTGGCAGTCAGCGGTAGGAGTAAGCGAGAAAACAAAGGCGACATCATCATACACGATGCGCATCATAATATTTAGCTGTTGTGAAACCATATTAGGAAAAACATATGGACTCGTATTAAAATTTTATTCAACATCCACAACCGATAAATTAAAAAAAATAAATAAATAAAAAACTCAAGGAGAAGGTTCTATAATTAAACTGCATACATCTATAAATTCTATCATTTTGAACAAAAAATATTTAAAAATAAAAATCAGTTCCTTGTTCTAAAAGCATCGGCACCTGATACACTTTTCATGAAGTTAAGATACAACGATAATCGTATATCAAATCGTATATATCCGTCCAACAAACCTGCTAGACCTTAATTAAAGACGAGCCTCACATCTGAAATGGCGTAAATGCCATCTATTTCAGGTTTCCTCATCATAATGGTAAGTGTAGCAGCTCATGTCCCCACCTTATCAGGCCACCACTGCAGCTCCTCTCCCAGAGAGACGGGGCTCTGCAGAGGGACGCTCTTCTTGTCCAGGTTCGGTTCTCCATCCCGGCTGGTGGAGCCGCGCTCTGCGTCGAAGGACGCTCCGTCCAGCCACCGCCTCTCGCGGAGCCTCAGCACGGACTCGCGCTCGCGAAGCAGCTCGGAATCGCGCTCTAAGGGAAGAAGGAGAACTGGTATGCAATAGGGTCACACCAGTGGGATACACATAAGCCACTCTCTGGGAAAGACCCTTGTAATGAAACATTAATAAACTTAGCACTAATTTACTACAGAACACATGATATAAAAAAAATTTAAGAATAAAAGAAATAATTTTTTTTCCCCCTTTAATCAGGACCGTATTTTCCGGACAATAACGTTTAACGCTTAAAGACTTGCACCACGTTTTATGAATAGATTTTGTTTACTAGCTTGGATCATTTTTAGTGTTAACAGTAAACGGTAATTTACCACAACATCTCTAAGTGCTGGAGTAACACGTCTACTGTAAACAAACTAACAAACACACAGTCAATTTATGCTTATGCAAAAAAACTCTAATATATAGAATTGACTTTGCTGTAAAAGTTGCAGCACGTTCTAGGGCTCAAGTGCACATCTTATGATCCGGAATATATGGTCAATAAAAAAAAAGATTTAAGAAATAAAAATAAAAGCAGATCTTGAGATGAGATTTCTTTTCCTTTCGCTGCCAAATCTTCACAAATTTTTACTGACACCCCTCGGTAAAAATTTGCACACATTTTACTGCCTCACTGCGGCCAAAACCACTCACGGGTTTAAGGCCATTTGTTTACATGCTCAATTACCACAATGCTGGTCAAAAACTCAAGGCTGGAATGATAATCCAGCAGACTTTCTAGCTGTACTATGGTAATTCAGTCTTGGCTGGGTGTTGGAGGTGTCCAGTGAAGACTGATGAACATTTCTAGCCATTTCAGGCTGCAGGATCTCCCACAGTAGGGCCTTTCTCAGAGGGCTCATTAAGGGAAACGTCTGGGACCATGCAGTGGGGTGGATGACACACACACACACACACACACACACACACACACACACAGTCAAGTAGGCATGTGTTGATAAAGAAAAATAAAAATCGAACCTCTAACCTTTTTCTAACCTCTAATTTCTAACCATCTGATTCTATACCACAGCGCTGTTTAATTCTTGATGCTGATAAGGTGTTGATTAATTTTCTCTGACTGGCTGTAAAATCAAAATCACATCACAGGTTTATATTATATTGATGGACTTGTTCTAAGATTTACGGAAGGGGTCGCAGAGGAACAATTTCTCTGCCAGAGCAAAATCTCCAGGTGGCAGGAAAAGATGCATTTTTTGTGCCTTATTAACGTCAAGAGAGAAAAAAGAAAAGCTCTCGAGAGAACAACTGTTTTAAGCTGCTATAACGCAAGCTATAAAAAGGCATTAACTTATTTTGTGGATGTAATAATAATCACATTAAGTGTTTAAACGGTTCAAATACAGTCTGTCAATCTTGAATAAATGAAAAAAATTTTCAATCGCTGACAAATTGCAGTGGTATAAGAGAAATAAAAACACATCAAGACACGCCTTTATCGGAAACTAATCTGCTTCACATCATGTGTGTAGTGCGTGTATGAGGGTTTTATTCTTGTATTTAATAAAATACATCTACTTATCTACCTACAAACCAACTGCTCCCCTCCCCCCGTCTTACATGATTTAAAAAGGTAACGATAATTACTATAATATAAATAACGTGTGGAATATTACAATATACTGAGTAACTCATCAGCACATGCCTACAGCCGGAATTCCAGGAGTTTTTAAATTTGGGAGTTTAAAAGCACCCACACCCACACACAACCACACACAACCACACACAACCACACACAACCACAC
>JANDJT010000131.1:16998393-17018267 GCA_024331685.1 Stegophilus panzeri | reverse complement strand
TGTGACTGTACATCATTCCCTTCAAATGCTATTGAGCTTTAAATAATGGTATATTTTGTGTATGGGCCCATTCTGTAATAAAATACATGGCAATATTTACATATGATTTAATAGCTTATTTTCCTGGGATAGGCTCCAGGTTTTCTGGTGACCCTGAAAAGGATTAAGCGGTATAGAAGATGGATGGATGGATGGATGGATGGATAATAGCTTATTTTGTTAAATATCAGAAATCTAAAAGGTGTGCATCATTGCTGATACCTAGATGAACACTTTACATATAGTTATATGAAGTAGACATGGACTATGATGTTCACATGGAAAGGATGCAAATTAGAAAAATGTCAAATGTTCCAAGATTAGTTTTTAGTTGCAGATTTATTTTTTTGTGTGCTTGTTTGTGTGTGTGCACATTACAAAAAAAGACATCTGTGGCAGGTGTGTGATTGAGGACGTTAATGCAAAATGTAGTTAAATAAGCTAACAGCCACTCTGAATCCAGGTAATTGCCCAAACCTGTTAGTAAATTCAGAGAATATGATGAATATTGCTTCTGGAAAAGGTTGTACAGTCCATGGAACATCTGTGGTTCTATCAGCATAATGAAACATGATGGATGAATGATATGAATAACAAGGACACGCTGGTGTTGATGAGAAGCAGCACTTTCGTGGAGCCTTAAAACAGGTGCTTTGGCACGTCTTCATTCCCTGGCTAAAGTCAACAGGTCTGAGATGAGCAATTCAATTTTATTTGTGGGTTATTCCACCTCAAGTGGTCAGATAATTGCAAAGTTAGTTGCTCAGCCGTTTTTAATTTTTCAATTTTTTTTGTAAGTGATAACCTTTATGTATTGACATTGCAAAACCACTAGTTTTTTATTTTTATTTTACTTGGTTTAACTACAATGGCCATCTTTGTGTCATGACACACAACAAATTTTGGTTATACAGCTGTTTACCTCAATATCTTGGCTCAGGATGGTCTAGCTCCTCGGAACAAAAACTGATCCTTAGAGCACATTACAATGTACATGGACATATATAAACATTTTGCATATTCTTGTTTCTTAGACTTAGAACATAAGTCCAAATGTAATGCTTAATATTGTTCATAGTTCCACTTTTAGGGTCAATTTATAACGGGAAGGTTTCGAGTCTCGAGAATTTTTTTAGGGGTACCTCGGCAAGTATAGTGTGCATGCAGAACATTTCAGGTTTGAGACTTCTCTTATTTTTATATTTTTTTAATGGGGGTGAGAGAGTGCAATTTTTAAATAGTCCTCTATAATAGCATTCTGCTGTACAAATTATGAATTTGAGATCGGAGGTAAACTCTAGAGGTCAGTGGATCTCGAGGGCCAGATTTGAAAAACCAGTCTATCATGTTGGTACAGTTGGTATGCGTGAATAGATTTTATCCAAATATGGAATCACAGTGTTCAGCTGGGTGTTTTACAAATGAACAGTGTCATAAACAGAGCTGTGGTGTTATTTCTTCTGTGATAAAAGCAGTAAGTGATTTCTGAGCTGTAGTTAAGTACTGTTTTTTTCACAGGAGAAACAGCTGTATAACTAACATTTGTTGTGTGTCATGACACAAACATGGCTGTTGTAGTTAAACTAAGTAAAATATCATAAATAAATAAAAACTGGTAGTTTTGCAATGTCAATACATAGAGGTAATCACACAAAAATAATAATAAAAATGGTCAAGCAACCACTTGAGATGGAATGACTTTTGTATGATTTGTATATTTAAATTCCTAATGAGCAGGCCAGAGGCAACTACGGTGAGGAAGAACTATCCGAGATAACATGAAGGACATAACCTGAGAGGACCCAAACAAAAAAGGGAACCCATTGTCATTACAATAAACCAGAGGTGATTGATTATATTTGATATGGGGCCAAATTCTTGCAGACCAAATATTATGCCAACAAAACACCTCAGTTTAAAACTTAGGAGATTCATTCATTCAGTCTGTCATTTTGGAGGATATTGATATTTAGTCACTGAAAAATGTGGCAAAAAAAAAGAGTCTAATATAAACACAGTCAAACTCCATCTCTGTCTTTGCGCATTTACTTGAGTAAGATTAAAACATAATATCCATTAAAACCACTATTACAAGAATGATTTATTTACACAGTGGCTTAGTGGTTAGCACATTTGCCTCGCACCTCCAGGGTTGGGAGTTTGAATCCCACCTATACCTTGTGTGTGCAGAGTTTGCATGTTCTACCTGATCTTCGGTGGTTTCCTACAGGTACTCCGGTTTCCACCCCCAGTCCATAGACATGCCTTGTAGGCTGATTGGCTGAATGTTTGTAGGGTGTGAATGTGTGTGTGATTGTGCCCTGCAATGGGTTGCCATCCCATTCAGGGTGTCCCCTGCTTTGTGCCCTGAGTTTCCTGGGATCAAGGCTCCCCTATTACCTCATGTAGGATAAGTGGTATGGATGGATTGAGGGAAAACATTGCAGCTTGACCGTTTGACACAAAACCTGAGCTTGACCAATGCTGCACCACCATGGCTTGATACACACACAAAAGCTCTTTACGTTGCAGTTGATTCTGAAGTGATAATGACTATTCCCTTCTTCCTGCAAAGGATATAAATGGTTGTTTATAACTATTACTGCGTAAGTAATAATGAGAACTTCCTTGCCAATGTTAAACGTAACTATAAAAGGATATCAAGTCATTCATGAATAAATAAAATAATTGCAATCGTTGACAGATTTCTGTGGTACAAGATGAATAAAACATTTCGGGATGTGCTGTTATTGGAAAATATCCAACTTCTGGGTGGTAAAAGTAACTCTACTACGCATTGGGTCGCATTACACCACACCGTCATTGATTATTTTTATATAACAGTACTTCCTGTAGTGTTTTATTCCTTATTTATTTATTGGTGAACTATCTAGTCAGGGTCTTTTTTCTATTCAGAATAATAACAATGCAAAACATCTTGGGAGCAAAATGTCCACTCAGAATAACTTCGGAATGGATCACACTAGAGATTTTTTTTATAACCGATACTGATACCGATTATTTGCATGTTCATGTGCCCGATAACCGATATGCAGAACCGATATTTATTCATTGTTTTACTTCTGTTTTTGACACAATGATAACTACACCACTGAACTGAACAAACCATTTTATTTATAAACAGTTTGTCAATTTCACTGCCTCCTTGCATACAAAACAAAACTCTTATTATTTAGATTATGTGACTCTGTGAGTTTCTCTATTTCTTAGTGCAAAACTGCTTAAACTACATAGCAAGCATTTATGTAACACATCTCATTTGTGCATTAATGGCTGTTATGTTAAATAAAGTTTATTAATTAAAGCAAAGCAAGTATACATTACCTGTGCACAGATACTGCGATGGCAGTCCTGCACGGAATTCTCAAAACGCCCACTAGATGGCGCCATTTATCGGTGGATCCGATATTACAAAACCGATATCCGATTATGGAACAATGCTTAAATATCGGGAAAACCGATTATCAGTCGATCTCTAGATCACACCATTGGATTACAGTCCTTAAAACACTAGAACAGTGAAAGATTTCTGTCAAAATACTTTGAGTTGTAATCATGTGCGTAAATGGATGTCTTAAATGCATCCCAATCACAAGATTACAAGGAACAGAACAAGCACCTGAGTGGCCTCCAGATTAAGCAAACTTGTTTTGTGAATGCTTAATGAAGAATATGTCATGCTGTGATGGTTACATTTGATCTTCATATAAAAACATTAATGGTCCATAAAAATACCAACAATTCCAAACGCATTAAATATGACAGTAGGTCAGTTAGCATGTCTTGGCAAGCAGAACACCTGCCAGCCAGCCAAATGGGTACACGAGTACTGTTTAAGGTTGCCAGATTGGTATTAAATGATTAAACATAGTTTAAACCTCACACAAGTTCTCTATAGATCAGGCCAAAGTGTGAATAATAGAGAATGTAAAGCCGAGTGATGCTTTCTGTGGCTTTAGACCTACCATTGGGGGAAGTGGTAGCTCAGTGTTTACGACACTAGACTACTAATCAGAGGGTCATGAGTTCAAATCCCAGCACTGCCAACATGCTAGTGAGCTAACAGCTTGAGGTAATATGGATATTTTTCTGTCCATTGGTATGTTTTGTTTACACTTTGCCATCGCCATATTTGTCGTATTTGTAATTGTTTCATGTCCTCCCCACTGTTGGTGGCTTTCAGTCATGGCAGTGGTCACACTCCGAGATTTTAACCAGAAACTTCTGACCAAGATGTTTCTGATTAATCTCCATCTTAAGATGGCTTTTGAAAGTGTACAAACCCAAAGATGGGAAATGTCATAAAACCGACTTATATTAGGGAAAACTAAGCTATGGTTATTTGTGTTTTTAAGTATTTATTTAATTTAAATAAAAATAATTAATTGTATTTTCTATTCCAAATTCCTCAGCCTAGGACAATGATATAAAAATACCTCGAAGGAGGACACCACTTGAAATGGTCCCGTTGACATGTTTGGCTAAATAAATCAATTTATCAATTTATAAATAAATTTATTGGCTAAATGTCCTGAGGTAATTTTATTAGCTTTTTGTACATTAAAAATCATATGAAACATTTTTTAGGGTACAAAATGTTTAGAAATATGAGGTAAAACTCCCAATTTGGCAACACGGATCAGTCGTTAAAGAGGAGTCGCGCTAGGGTGGCCCTCGCGCGCCTTCACGTTTTTGGAACGCTGTGTATCACGCCGGTTTCACGCCTCTGATCACGTGCAGAGTCTCCTCTTATTGGCTAACGGCTGTAATTCCTTTATCCTGATTGGTCAAAATGGGACCCGTGTCCCACTCACATGTTTGAAATGACTAAATTAGTCTGATTAATATAACAGCTACTTAAATGAGTATGTATTTAACACCTGGAATATTAGAGATAACCTTTACTCATATTTTCTAGATTTAGAAATAAAATAGAGCCTCAGAGTTTACTGTTATGGCTACACTGAGTAAACCTCGTCAAGTGTCATCTCTCCTAAATGATGTAAGTAGCCTGTTAGCATGTTTAATATGTAACCAGAAAACACCTGCTTTTTGGCTAATAAATAACTCTTTCGCGCTAATAATGTTTTTTTAAATTACTCTTATTACTTAAATATATATTCGATGCGTCCAAATCTCGCATACCGTTACTAAATAGTAGGTCAGAAAAGTACTCAACTAGTACGCACTGCTATTTTAATGCAGGATGTCAGAATTGGGGTTGCCAGATTGAATCAAACCACTCAATTAAAAAACTATTTTAACCAGACAAGTTTACTACAAACTACACCAAATTGTTTAAATTACGTTATGGTTGATAATTACATTTTATATATTTTACTTAATGTAGAGATACTGAGTGGGGTTTCTTTCTTTTCTTTTTTTTTTTTTTTTTTTTTACAGTACTTCAGTACTTAAACACCGCTCAGTAAAAGGAAAGTTTCTGATAACCTGTTTATTTTTCATCTTCAGCCGCCCCTTCAGTGCAAGACGCCACCACCCATCCCGACTTCTGCAGAACCAATTCAGAGTGAAACACCACGTTTCCAGGCCATCAGTGTGATTCGTCACACGTCTGATCCGCTGCCTCGTCCTTCCTCAGAGACATTCAGCCCCAAACCCTTCCCCATCAGCGCCGTCCAGAGCTGCTGCAGTGGCCCAAGTTACCGGGATTATGAAGTAAATCTTGAACATTTGAGCTCTGGCTGCTTCACCGCGGCCTCTGAAACTCCTCCAGGTTTTCTCAGGATGCTCTCGGCTTGTCCCGCCACTGCGTCATCTGTAGCAGTGTTCCAGATGCTTCCGTGTACAGTGATCAGCACACCTGCTCCATCCACAGTTAATCCCCCGGTTTTATCAGCCTCTCATGTTCCCACCATGGTACTGGTGCTTCCAAAGTCTCACACACAGCCTCTGGTGGTCACAACTGCAGGTTCAAAGGTCACTGCCATCACCCCCATCGTGAGGAACCCACCGCGGCTTCGTTGCCACATCTGCACCCACGCTGACTGCGGTAAAACGTATCTGAAAAGTTCCCACCTGAAAGCACACCTGCGCACGCACACGGGTGAGGGAAGACGTTTTCTCATGATCTTTTAATTCCTAACACAGTATTTTTTTTTCTTATACCATGGTGCTGTTGAAATCTCAAATCTGATTGGTCAGAAGGTGCTGATTAATTTCCCATAGCAGCAACTCTGGCAGTAGGTATAGTTCAAATGATACATTTATAATAATGTGCTCTTTCTAGAGCAATAACATAGCACTACACTGTTGATTGTTTTCCTGTAATAGCACATCCCAAAGTATTTTATTCCACAACCTATGGCTTACAAAAAAAATCTATTAAAAGCTTAAAAGCTTGTTAAGTTGGCGATATATCGATTCCTTAAACTGGGAAATAAATGGCTTCAAGATCCAGATGTGACTTTGTATGTTTGCATGGATATATGGGGGACACTGTGGCTTTGTGGTTAGCATGTTTGCCTTGCAACTCCAGGGTTGGAGGTTCAAATCCTGTGTGCGCAAAGCTTGCATGTTCTTCCCGTGCTTCAGGGGTACTCCAGTTTCCTCCCCCAAATCCATAGACGTGCATTGTAGGCTGATTGGCATTTCCAAATTGTCCTTTGTGTGTGAATGCGTGCAATTGTGCCCAGCGATGGGTTGGCACCCTGTCCAGGACCCCTGAGTTCCCTGGGATAGGCTCCAGGCTCCCCTGAGACCTTGTGTAGGATAAGCGGTTTGGAAAATGGATAGATGGATGGAGATGTATGACCCTTGACTCATGTTTTCTACTCTAGCTCAATAACCAGGATGGGTTGATAACTGCTATGATGTGAAAACGGCTTTGCTATTGGCCGAAATCATCATAAGGTTACCCACGTTACCTATGTGAAGGTCACATGGTATTACGTGCTGGTCTTACATAGCTTCCAAACTTCCCAAAACTTGTTAGCTAGCCAGCTAGATTTAACCTTATAGTGAGTGGCTGTTAAGTATGTTAGGTAAACATAAATAGTATACAGAATTAGATATAAAATACTAACGTTATTGTAAGGTGATGGAAAAAAAGCTACTTGATCAGCCAAAAAGTTGACAAGCCCTAATTACCTGTCAGCCATTTTAGCCTCGTAGTTCAAGTGCATAACTGACAAAGCAAACAAACATGGCTGACTACACTTGAGGTAAAAGGTCACTGTGTGAAATAAATTTTCCACCAGACTATTCCTTTAATTGGGACTCTTAGCTCGTTCTATGCATCACTGCTTAACATCTCTCTAAAGTTCCTGCCTCCTTCCCACAGGTGAGAAGCCATTTAGGTGTCAGTGGGAGGGCTGTGAATGGCGATTCTCCCGCTCCGATGAACTCTCCCGCCACCGGCGCACTCACACAGGGGAGAAACGCTTCACCTGTCCCGCATGCCACCTTCGCTTTACACGCAGCGACCACCTGGCCAAACACGAGCGTCGCCATTATGTGGCCAAGAGAGCGCCGGCCTGGCAGGCACAAATCAGCCGGAGCGGCCACTTTAGTGCAGGAGCTCAAGCTCTCCTCCCCATCACGCTCAAGCCACGTGCCTGAAGGAACGACTCGAAGAAAGAGCACAGATGCTCACATTAGGATCGGGTACTGCACGTTCTTCATGTTCTCTTAGAGTTCGGTCTGGGCGACCAGGCACTTTATATTAGTTCAGTACAGTATCATCAGTCGTGCACATAATCGTTCGAGTTCCATATGGAAGAAGGCTAATTTACTGTTAGTGTAAAGAAATAAACATACACTTAAGCACACTCATTTACTGACAGTGTATTGTCAAACAGACCAACGTGTTACAGTTTCCGTCCAATACGTCTCATTTAAAAACACTCTTTGTTTTAGTAAACTGGGAAGCTTGTCCATCGTCTGCTCATGTCCCGACGTTACCAAGCTCCTCCAACGGCACTTACAGAACCCATACAGCACTTTCTTTAACAATGCAAACAGTGTATATATATTCAACATACAACCAAAAGCTTCTAGGCATGTGCGGATAAATTAGATACGTCTTGATATGTAACACATGAAAACACGTTATCCCAAACAAAACGTTGTCCCTGTGACTGTGTTTCATTCCGATAGAAGCTCCATAATATAATAAGTCTAATTAAGGTCCTTTTTCAGACAAATATTGAAGCATGTGTCCTTCGCAGCATGAGGTTTTTAATGCGTCTTTAAAATGCTGTGCAACGAGAACATGGTAATGAGCACAAGATAATGGGAATATTGTAAACTGCGAGAAGTGAAATGTACACTGTCTTTTGTTAGCAACATTTACCTGGTAGACTGAGCACAAAACACTGGAGATGACTGGAAAGTAATAAATAAACACTGATTCCGACCAGCAGAAACAGCGTCAGTGAATCGTTTTTATTCATCCCAGGAAAACTATTTTCATCCCTCATGGTTCATTGACACTGTTGTACAGAGGGGCGTTAAACTTCAGTGCTAGCTGTAATTCAGTTCACTTAAAACAAACACCACACAATGGGACATCGAATAAACTGCATCATTTCATTTATTCTGCGTTCCCATGTTGGTGTTAGTGCTGCAGTTGTAGATTTTGAGAACTGAAAGATACTCTTAATGCGAACTGGCCTTTAAAGAAGCAAACGTCAGACAACAAGCCTGGTTTTATTTTTTCCACTCGTCAACTACATTTAAGAATTAAGATCTAATGTTGACACAAACATGGCTTTGAGTGATTACGTTGATATAAAAATTTTAAACCAGCACATGCCTAGAAGCTTCACATAGAAAACGGGGGGGGTTGTTCATCTGCTTGGTTGCTCTGCTAAAATGAAGCCATGTAATTGTATTCAATATTGCAGTTCTATTACGATACAAATTTTGCAGAGAGTCATTTTCACAGTATCACAGCTCTCCAAGTTATTACCGCTGGATAGGAAGTGAGAAAAAAATAAATAAAAATACAGTCACCACACTTGGAGGATGCTCACCCGACTTTTTTACTTCGTAGCTAATAAACACAAAACAATTTCTGTTTAATAGCTGAACATTCTGGCTTCGTGAAACATACCTCAAACAAATTAAATTGTTTTAATTAATGGCATATTGTTTCCAAAGGGAAAAAAATCATAAACAAAAAACATAATTGTTGCTCTTCATTCTTTGATGGTCTGAATTCGTTGAGGCATGGATTTCACTAATGAAAAACAATATTCTCCATCAAGCTGGTTGCAACTACCTCGAATAATGATTGACAGATCAGCTTTGCAGGATCGAGCCTTATCATGGACCAATTTATTAAATTTCCACCATAAATTTTCCATCGGATTGAGATCCGGTCTGTTTGCTGGCCAGGTCAGAGTCGACCTGTCTTTCCTGAAGAAACGCTTCAACACTCTTTGCTCTGTAGCGAGATGCATTATCATCCTGAAAAATGATTCATCACAACCAAACCTATTTTCTATTGATGGAATGAGAAAAGTGTCCAAAGTTTCAACGTACGCCTGTGCATTGACTGTAGAGGTCTCCCCTGGTCCTTTACCGGACATGCAAGCCCTTATCGTAAATGAGTGAGGAAATTTTATTTGTTTTATCCAGGCAGTCGTCTTTATATGTTTCATTAGAACGTCACCGAAGAAAAGTTCCATCGCTGAATATCACTTTCATCCAAACTCCATGATCGTTTCTCTTTAACCCACTGTGACCTTGTTTGCTTCTGTTTAGGTGTTAGTGCTGGTTTTCATTAGTCTTTTCTACGTGTAAATCCCATTTCATTTCAGCTGATTTCTTTCAGTTCTGTCACGAACACTGACTCCTGTTTCCACCCATTTCTTTTTCATTCATTCTGTTGTGCATTTTCAAGGCATATCGCTTTACGTTTTCTGTCCTGACACTTTGCCATCTTCCTTGGTCTACTATTAGGTTTTCCTTTCATAACCTTCCCATTTTGTTTATACTTGTACAAAACTTTAGACACCACTGACTGGGAACAACCAACATATTTTGGTTGTTGAGTTTTATAGTCCTTTCCCTTGTTTCAATTGACAACTCTCTTGTTGGGGCCATGTTTCCTTCCAAGGTTATGATCTGTAAGCACTCTCTTAACTGCAGACTAATTGGCATTTTTAGAGTTGGGCTGGTATTTGTTTTAGAAATGCAAATTACAAGGTGACTCCATAATTTTTTCCTCTAAGTGCCATTAATTAAACTAATTTCATTTAATTTGTTTGAGGTATGTTTGACAAAGCCATGCTGTTCAGCTATTGAACAAAAATTGTCATATTTGTGATTTGTTTATTTGCTACGAAGTGAAAAAAAAAAATTATTAAAAAAAAAAGGCCAGTGAACATCCAAGTGTGGTGATTCAAACTCCAAAGGTTGTATGTTCCCACTAACCATTTGTGTTTTGATGTTGCCTGCCCCACCTACACACACACACACACACACAGGAGAGTGTAGCAATCTTCTTGTGAATCTCCTTACTAAATTGCAAGGGGTTACCAGAGGTAGACGGAGTAATCAGCAATGTTAACCCAGACTAAACATAGTGATGTATAGAGGATTTCGTCAGCTCTTATGCCTTCTAGGTGTTTACTCAACCGTCATGTTTCTAAGGGGCCCATCTAAAACTTTACATAAGCTTGTTAAGTAGATGGCAGCAAATAAAATCTAAAAGGAAATGGTAAGAGAGAAAAGAAAAAAAAAAAGCCACATGCTTTAGGAACAGTGTCAGAATGGAGAGTTGGACTCCTCTAATTCTAAAATATCAGACCACAGCGCTGCACTGCCACCTGCTGGCTTCTCTAACACCAGCATCTTAAAACACATGGCTTTTTAAAAAAGTACAAGGCTTCTTCGTATACAATAAATAACACCCAACTCTGTCTTGCAGGAAATATTATTACATATATGCGTGTTGGTATATATTTATAAAACTGAATTAAATACTCTAGCAGGTTTGTAAACAGCACTAACCATCAACCCCGCAAATGACTAAACTCTATCGTGACATGACCGTAAATGCATTTCTTCTTGCACCGATAACCCTTCTGAAACCTCATTCGTTGTATTCTGGTCCCAGAAGAGTCCAGATGGCTCCTTTATTTATATATATAAAAATGAATTAACCCGCGAGGCTGCAGTAGCCGCAGAGCAGCGTTGCTAAGCCGGAGTGGAGATGGCGCTCTCGCTCAGACTGGGCTTCTGAAAACACGGGACCAGAGAGAAGTTCTTCAGGGCTGTGTCCAGTGTGACGCCGTAGTTTTGAATCTCGTACCTGCGTAAATAAAACGGGTTGTATAGTGTTTAAGTCCATACAAAATCAGTGTTTTTTTTTTTTTTTTTACTATACATGCTCACTACAGAGGGCTTTGCATAATGACACAGAAAAAGTAAATGTTACTTTGATGTTTTTCCAGTAAATGTCTAAAGGAAACAGACAACATCGATGCATTAGGCAGCGACATTTGAGTGTTTAAAACCATAATATCGAAAGCCCTTACCAGTCTTGCGCAGAGATGATGTAGTGAACGGGCGGCGTGGGTTCTCCCATCGCTCTGAGACTGTTGGCCCCGGTGTGGTTAAACACCAGCCAGTCGCCAACACTGAGCTCTGGGAGAAGACAGGACTCCAGCACCTGGTCCAGACCATCGTTTGTGCTCCCCCACAGACTGCTGGAGAAGAACGGCTCCTCAGCAGAGATCTCCTACAGCAAGACAACCAACAGCACACCGCCATTGAGTTTCCTTGTGCAGAAAGGATGGGTTAGTGAGACATCTCATGGAGATAGTCTGAGTTGCTCCGGTTCTCCACCGAACATTTCCACTCATTTCAGGCACAAAACAATGTACGGAAATCCAGGGAATGATTATTGGGATAGCTTGGGAATTATACACAAAGTGGGTCATTCTTAAAAAAGGAAGTTGAGCGGCTCCCAAAAAAAGCTGGCGATGCCACAACCATCCAAAATGGGTTGTTCTCTCTGAGTGGCAGGGATGGCATACGCTCTTTCCCCTGTCAATCACAGCCACACTAGACAATCTATGAGCTCATGTATGCAGAAGGCGGCGGACAGCATGGTACTCTCCCTCAAGTGTGTTAAGCTTGTTCTGTGATGCAGCACGAGCTGCAGTTTGAAAAGATGTGGTTGGCTGGCTTCACGTGTCTCTCAGGAAACCCGTGTTAGACTTCACCCTCCATGGTTGGTAGCTGTTATACGCTCGTGACTTTATTTCTGTACGGATCGGCCATGTCTGTTTTTCTCATAATACACTACCGGTCAAAAGTTTAGAAACATTCATTCTTTATTTTTATCCCTCCCATTTTAGAATAATAATAAAGTCATCAAAACTCTGGAATAACACAAGTGGAACTATGGGAATTATGTTGTGATAAAAAAATCCACAATAAATCAAAATAATTTAAATATTTTAGCATCTTCAATATCTTCAATTTTCTGCCTAGAATTTCCAGAAATGTATCTTGGCATTTTCCTCAACTGATTTCTTGAGGAATCCCCCTGAGATGCTTTTTAAACAGTATTAAAGGAGTTCCCACCTACGCTGGGCACTTATCGGCTGCTTTTCCAAATATTTAATATAATATCCATTTAAAAAAATATTTTTTTTGTTAATAAAATGTTAGTTTTCTAATGAAAGAAGTGAATATGTTGGCACAATTATATTTTTGTCTACAACACCGATTTCAAACACTTAATCATACACCTTCAGATCAAAAGGTTTTTCCGATTGTGAGAAACATTTCAGTCGAGTGTCTCCAAACTTTTGACCAGTAGTGAAAATATACATACATACATACATACATACATACATACATACATACATATATATCCCCATTAAACTAATCCCATATGTCCCCCTAATAAACTAATCTGAACCGAAAAGGGCTTAGGATTAGATACTGGCTGTGTGTCGGCTGAAAATGAAGATGCTTCACCTTAAGTAGAGATGGAACAGGAACAGATTCCTCCAACAGTTTATAGGAAAAAGAGCCAAACACTCCATCGTTCAGACAGTAGGTGAACTCAGGCTCATCGTTTCCAGACAGAGCATCTGAGGACAAAATATATACGCGTTAATTATCCTGTTTGAAGAACGAACATATCATATCATAACAACTGTTTTTACGAGGCAGCAACAATTCTGGATTTCCTCTAGAAATGTCACAGGCAACATCACTAGATGTAGCGTGTCAAAGTGTGTGCAAATATTTTTTTTACTATTATAATTAAGTTTTGCTCAGCACTGACCGTGTGCATGATGCTTGGCGTCCTGAGCTGCCATTTTCTTTGAGATGATGCTCACAGCCAGTGAGAAAGCAGCAGACACATAATAGGCTCCAGGTTCAGCGATGACAGACACACCCGTTGACTGAGGGAAGTACGCATCCAGCATGGGTTTCAACGCTCTGTTCACCTGCATCAGAGAACAATTCAAACCAATTTAAAAAAAAACAAACAAACCTGTAATTGATGGGAGGGAGAATACACAATGCACATTATAGCATTCACCTGCATTAGAAATATCCTCAGAGGAGAAAAATTAAGCTATGAAAACAACCTGAGGTGGCATTCTAGCATCTTATACCACAGTGCTGTTGATTCGAGTATTCTTGAATCTGATTGGTCAGAAAGTGTCTATTAATTTTCTATAAAAAAAATAGTGCTGGCTGTAATTCAAATCAAAGGTTTATATTAATGCGCTCGTTCGTTCTGTCTTAAGTTAACATGAAGAGAGAATAAAAGAGAGGCTTGTGAGGGAACAACTGTTTATAGCTGCTACATGTAAGTGACAACAAGAACCAACTTGCTTCATCAATGTTCCACAACATTAACTGCAGCTAAAAATGGATTTAAAAAAGCACAAGTTCTTTAATTAATAAAACATTTTATATGGTATCAGAAGAATAAAACACTAACAGGATGTGCTGTTATAAGAAAATAATCAACTTCAGGTTGTTCATAGTAACTCTGGCTGTATCGTGCTACAACGGCATTATTTATTATTTTCCTTCAACATGCCCACGAGTATTTTATTCCTTATATAAAGGACAGTGGTTAAGTTGTTTGTCTACTGCTCAGAAGGTCATGAGTTCAAACCCCAGCACCACTAAGCTACCACTTTTGGGCCCTTGAGCAAGGCCCTTAACCCTCAATTACTCAGATGTATGAATGAGATAAATGTAAGTTGTTCTGGATAAGTGCGTCTGCAAAATACCATAAATGTAATGTAAATATAATAGTTTTTGTCCAGTAGAAGATGCTGTGGCTCTGAGCCAGTGTGACGAGCATTTTAGAAAATTAGACGCTCTTACAACTTCCTATCGGGTTCACCTCAAACCACTCAGCTCTCCAACTGGACGATCGTACGCGTAAACGTGATTTTAAAACACACAGTACCTTTTCTAACTGAGCCTCGATTCCATCGAAGCCTCCACCAACGTCTAGAATACTCATGGCAAATCCAAGTTCAGCCTACGTTAAAAGCAAAAACAAAACAATTATACATGAGGCTGGTTTTTAAAGCAAGACCCGCACTTGCATCCTTTACAAAATCAAGTACACAGAGCAACATAAAACAGCTGGAGGTACTGCAGACGTGCTGCTGACTTACCCCCATGTCGAACACACAGCGTGCATCTGACACAGCGTGAGTGAAGGCCTCGGGCTCAGCGCAGCAGCTGGGGACATGGAACCTGGAACAGAAAAAAAAACAAACAAATCTGTCACTTACCATGCACAGACATGTGGCAACAATTAGTTATACAATGCATCATGACTCAGCATGCACAGGATCAGATTATCATCACTTGGTTTAATTTTGGGAAGAGGCCACCGAGGTAGACAGCATGTGCACGGGCAGAACAAGGGAAACAAATCTCATAAATATGTTCAACTCTCATATCATAATTCTTCAAAAGGTCATAACTTCATAATGACCTTTTGAAGAATAATGATAATCTTTTATATCAGCACACATTAATTAATCTCTTTAGCTGGACTCGATTCATGGCTACATTCACTAAATTCACTTCAACGTTGTAACACGTCCGTGAGCGGGACTCACTTGACTCCGGTTACGTTTAGGCCGAGGTCCTTTGCGCACTCCAGCAGGTGCCTACAGTCCTTCAGCGTGCAGCCGAACGGCATGGCCGTTTCCTCGTGCTCGCAGCAGCCTGCTGTGTACACCTGAATCAGCAGCCTAAAGCCAACACACAGTTTTCAGAGCTAAGCATGCTGGGAGTATAGCCGGCCCAGAACAAAAACAAAAGCAAATCAAAAGCAAGTCTCAGAACAGTGTGTACAGTGTAACAGTGTGTGTGCACACAGGATATATTCACTGTCCACAAAATACCCTCATGTAAATGATCACTAGTAGCTTCAGATGAACAAAACCCTCTGGGGCTGCGTTAGGTAAGGGATAAAAACACTTAGCGGAATGTTGATATAGGAAAATAATAAAAAATAAGGAGTTACTGTTACCACACCAAAGTTTCCAATAATCTCTCATCAGGAAGTGTTTAAATTCCTCTTCAAAATGAAAACATGTATTACTTCTCTGTATAATGTATACAGGTGCATCTCAAAAAATTTTAATATCGTGGAAAAGTAAATTTTTTTTCCCCCCGGTAATTTTATTAAAAAAAAAGTCATATTCATCAAGATTAAAATAAAACAAAACAAAAAAATGCTTGAAATATTTCACTTTATGTGTAATGAATCTAGAATATATGAAAGTTCCACTTTTTTAATTCAATTACGGGAGGGGGGGAACTTTCCCACGATATTCTAATATTTTGAGATGCACCTGTAAACACAAAGATGATTCTTGTAGAGTTGTAGCTGTGAAATAAATAAACGCTGCCTGCACTGAGGAACATTTACTCAGTAATTAACATGACAACGCTACACCTGGATTCTTACCTTGCATTTGGGTGGCATCGAGCGATCTTCCTCATCTCAGCCTCGTTGTCACACACCAGCAGCCGGACGCCATGTTTAGCAGCATATTTAATGAGCGAGAGTTGCTTGCAGGCTCCACCCAGGATGACGTCTTGAGCAGGGACGCCGAAGCTCTTCACCAACTCCAACTCATTCTGTGGGGAAAAAAATTTTAGATTAGGCCACACCCACCTACAGATTTCTCGGATCTGTTTAGCTGTGCGTTACCATGCTTCCAACTTGTTTTTGTTTTTTACCTCCATTGAAACTTTTCTAGATGTTGTCATACAAACATTTAACAATATATTA
Organism: Stegophilus panzeri; assembly: GCA_024331685.1. Lineage (NCBI taxonomy): Eukaryota > Metazoa > Chordata > Actinopteri > Siluriformes > Trichomycteridae > Stegophilus > Stegophilus panzeri. Next base: position 17,001,934 of record JANDJT010000131.1, on the reverse strand, counting down.
CCAGGGCCTTGATGTGGAAGATGAGATGCAAAGTTTGTTAATTGGGAACACAACGATACAGTTTTAGGTTAAAATAAATAAATAAATAAATAAAATAAAAAATGACTGTCAAAAATGCTAACTAGTGTCCTTACTGAGGATGTCGGTCACACAGGATTTGTCCTAAGAAGCCTGGTTTGAGCTTGTTTTTGAGTGCTCATGCTCAAAACAGCTGAACAGTTACCCGTAACTGTAAACACACCCTTCACTCAAGGACACCATTCTGACCGGATGTCATTATTTATCTCAATTCAAGTCATAAAGCAGCTGTCAGGCTCCTGTGACCTAAAGGAGACACGGCATAAATTCAAGTTTACCTTGCTGGAGCAAACGAAGCCGGTTCCCAGTGCAGCCAGGATCTCAACCACCACAGCACTGCTGTTACACTTCATATCGTAGAAAGGTCGAACATAGTCCATGTGAGTTTTCCATCGGATCTGCTGCCAGATAATGGCACCCAGATCCGCCACGAAGAACGCACTCTTTTGTGCCTAAAAGACAAACGAACACACTGTTAACCATCTGCTTTGAAAACCCCAATAAACCCAAATTGGTTGCTTTTTAACGAGGCAAATGCTGGTCTTATAGGCACAATACTCAAAAAGTGCAGTGTATGGAGCCGATTGTTTCTGATTAGAATATTAAGCCACGCCCACCCAGAGAGCTGTCTGTAGTTTGATTTGGGCTTTACTGTATGTCCATTTTGTTTTTTTCCCCTTTGTTTTTTGGATGGTTAATAAAACAGTTCAGTAAAAACAAATTAGTTTTGAGCAAACAGTAACGCAAATTTGTTTACTGAAATTTAACACCATGTGTACATAATTTTTTTTTTTTTTTTTTTTTTTTTTTTTTTTAAAAACAACAACAACAACAAAAAAAAAACAGCAAAGCTGTTGCCGTTTAAAAATGACACATTAACCCGTCCCGTCGGTCTGTCCCGCAAGGACTCACTTGCGTTTGGTCAGAGATGTGTTTGTTGATGACGTCACGGAGAGCGGTGTCTCCTTCAAGCAGCTCGACAGAACAGAGCAATTCATTCAGTGTCGCTTTCATCCTCATCCAAAAGCCCGGGATAACACAGTCATAAAGCGGGTCACCTATTTAGCAAAGCCCTCACAGCTCCTGGGTCCTAGCGATATCCACTGAAGAAGAGAGAGAGGAAAAAACAAAACAAAAAAACCCCACATTATTAGCCTTTCTATGATAGACATGAAACTTCAGCATTTACGTGTAGATTATGAGAAAGCTTACTTATAACTTTTAGATTTGGCAAGAACTCATACATAGTGCTGATGTAAATAAGCAATATCATCAGCAGTGATTATAATCACAAAACATTTATGAAGTTAATTATAAGGTTTGGGCATTAAACACAGCATTGAGCATTATCACGAGCCTTTTTCATGAAGATGTAAAGATTTACAGACTTATCTCACGGTATTATTACACATGTATTTAGAAAATACGGCACAGTAAAGCAACACTAATGGGACCAAAAAAAACCCTCTTCAGTGGGCTGTTTTCGAAACGGTATAAACATAAAATGCATCAAACTTTAAGTATGGAATAAAAATACGATAGGGTCAGGAAAATAATCAGCGACGGGGTGGTGTGACGCTCTCTGACACGATGCAGAGTTACTTCTTACCACCCTGAACTTAATTATGTTCCTCTAACAGCACATAAAGTGTTTTATTCTTTTACCTCAGCAATTTGCACAGAACTACAATTTATTTCTTGATTAATATCAACACCCCCCCCCCGACCATTTACAGTTACATTCAATATTGTGGAACAGCCATGGAACAGCCATGAAACAAGTTCACATTACAGGACCTATAATCTGTCTTTCCCTCACTCGCCTCTTTCCCCCCCTCTTTCTTGTACTTAAGACAAAAGACGTTTATTAAACTTTTCACAATAAGTGCAAACTTTCCCATGTCGTAAGTCTTACGGTGACAAAAGCCTTACTTTCTCCTTACAGAAAGCATCACCACATCAATGTTGAGTGTGGCTTATACTCACGAAACATTACAGCAAGATTATTGGGTTTTGTCGAGCCAGATAACTTTTCATAATTAATTGCGTCTTGTGAACTGATATACGGTGACGTGCACTGTGTTCTGTTACTTGTGGTTTGTTTTGTGCTTTTGTTATTGGATAGCTGGAATCCCAGCATGCTTAGCTCGGAGTACTGTGTGTGTTTGTGCGCACACAGTTGCTCCTGCAGGTGTACAGATCAGGCTGCTAGCATTAGGACACTGTTGTAACCAAATCATTGATGTGGGTAACAGTGCATGACTCAAACAGCTGAAGTGAACAATAACTGTACATTTTGGCAGAAATGTGTGTTATTTTATTAATACAGCAATACTAACATTTATCTGTATTTATTTACATTTTATTCTGATGTTTTGATTCCTGTTCTGTTTCTCTATTAGCCACGCCTACCTATTTATATGAAAAATAGGTGTGGAAGATACATTCCACTTTAAACAAACAATTTTGTCATATGAAATCAAAGAGCTTGTCAGTGTCACACCCGAGCAGCGCTGTCACTCTAGTTTCGCCCGGTTCTACCAACTAGACTTACAGAGTGAGGTCGAAAGCCAGACCCCTCCTGTTATCAGCTAGGATCCCAAGGGGGCTCAGCGTTGAAGTCCAACTGCTCACGGCACACAACCACTCTTGTGCAGTTCTGACGAGTCACAAGCAGCTGCATGAAACACAACAAAGTAAGAAAAAAAAAACTCATACCATGACAAGGGTAATGACAAAATGAAGGCAAAAAAAAAAAAAAGATAAGTAACAAGATATTTAGTTTAGTACAGTGAGTTGCATAAGTATTCGCCCCCTTTGAACTTTCCACGTTGTGTAAATGTTACAACCTGGAAGTCAGATGGATTTAATCGGGATTACATGGCGGCAAAAAAACAAAACAGCCCATAATATTGAATTCAATGCAGTTATACAAAATTAGACACATTTATTATAAGTTTATTTATAGTAAGATCACACGACACTTTACTCCATTCAGATAATTATGTGACGTTGATGGCGACTAATTTAAAGGTTTCTTAGAAACAGGGTTACAACACAGTTATGCTTTTTTTTGTACACATTTTCACAAACCATACTGATTATATTGACATATAATCCCAATTTCGTCCATGTCAGTTCAACACAGCAAAATGTTGATAAATTGAAGGGGGTGAATACTTATGCAACACACTGAAGGTTTCATAGATAATCCTATCTATTGGCACAAGTACAAAATGGCCAAATAATGTGTCTATGTGCTATCCATCCATTCATCCATCTGGCTACCTACCAAAAGGTATTAATAGAGAGGAACAAAATAATGGGATCAGTTCAAAAGGTTTGTAGTATTATTATATAAAGTATAATAATAATGTTTGTAATAATATTATTATTATTATTATTAATAACAACGTAATGCCCAAAAGACATATGTCATTAACAATAACACACAGTAATGCAA
>JANDJT010000131.1:16982705-16998293 GCA_024331685.1 Stegophilus panzeri | reverse complement strand
TATTATTATTATTATTATTAATAACAACGTAATGCCCAAAAGACATATGTCATTAACAATAACACACAGTAATGCAATTTGTACTGGTACAAGGGCACGCGCCGACCGGATATGAAGACATCCGCCAAATTTATGAGTCTGACAAGAAGGACAACGTTTGAATTTACCCAACCTGTCAAACAGAACTTTACATCCAAATAATAGACAGGGTTAACTAGCCGTATAACTAACCAACTAGTTATCGTGTTAGTTAGTATTAGCAGTGTTAATGTTACTCACTAAGAACTCGGTGACCGCTAAGCTAGGTAGTTAAATATACACCTTAAATAATAACATACGTTACAACTTAATGTGTTGTATATGTATATGCTTGTTTATATTATATTTAAATAACTGGTTTTATATATATTAAACATGTTTCATTCTCCGGTAATTCGCGCTACAAATACAGAAAGAAACATGGCTTAATTTACACCCACGAACGCTAGCTGTCTGTTAGCTTAGCTTAGCTTACTTACCCGAGAGAAATTCCCAGTAAAAGGGTTAAACCGTCTTCTCTTTTTCGGCGGAATGTTTACAAAATAGAGGGAACACTAATGATAAAGATAAAATTAAGAATTTTGATGGCCATATATGTATATGTATGTGTATATATAAATCAGAAGGTGAACGCAGATATCAGTATTGAGGGCGGAGGAGTTGAAATACGCCTAGCACGCTCTTCTTCTTCCTGTTCCTAGCGTGCTAGTTAGTTACTTCCTCTAAACAGAGAGACATTGAGTAGGCGGGGCCATGATTTATTTTTTTTGCGTGTATGTAAACCAATCAGATGACAGGAGGTGCATTCCAAACACATTTCCATGGACCAATCCAAGAAGGTGAGTATCAAAGCTGTTGAAGGTGACAGGGAGAAGGGGCGGGGTTTGTGTTTAAAAATTAAAGGTACATTATAATCTGAATAACCACTGCAACAATAACTGTGCATCTTTACGTCTTATTAATCTGTCTTATTAATAAAACGTCTAATTAATCTGTTTTATTAAACCAAATGTGTTTTTATTTAAAATATACTGTTCCTTTATGTATTTGGGGATTATAGGCAGATAAATAATTATAAAATAATAAGTTTATGAAAAGATTAAGTACAGATTTATAGATTTGTAACTCTAACAGTGACAGATCTATACATTATCAGAAATAATATTCAATGTAATTACTTATGAACATTTATATAATGAAAATTATATGCTAGAGGTGGGAAACCGGATAGATAGATAGATAGACAGACAGACAGACATTCAGGCAGACATATAGATAGATAGATAGATAGATAGACAGGCAGACATATAGATAGATAGATAGACAGACAGACAGACAGACAGACATTCAGGCAGACATATAGATAGATAGATAGATAGACAGGCAGACATATAGATAGATAGATAGATAGATAGATAGATAGATAGATAGATAGACAGATAGATAGACCTACCTGAAGCATAACATTTTCCACACATGCATGTTTTCCATGCTCTGTATATGATTTCTTGCACTGCACTGATAGTTGTAGGATTAAAGCTATGATGTGAAAATATCATCTAATCCAGTCTGCGAGCTCTTCAGCACATCTCTCAGGTCGAGGCTCTGTGTCCAGCATATGAGCAAAACAGATGCTGCTCCGTTATTTGAGAGCTGCTCTGAGGGAGGAGTGATGACCGCTCTCACCAAGGGTCTCATAAAGAGAAAAAAACAAACAGAGGAAACGAATGTGAGGCATCTATGGTCTCATGATTTGGTGATCTTATGTGACAAGTCTAATCTTATTGTAGTGAATTTTACATTCTCTGCAGGAAGTTCCCCTTTATGAAAGTCACTCTTTTTCTTGCTATTCATTTGCATAGTTTCCATTCAGACATTGTTATAGTTATGCACATACTGTATATGGTTTCGAAATGAAAATGCTGGTATGTGATTGTCACCGTATGTTTCATTTTGTGCTAATTACAATTTACAGTACACACGAATGCAAACCTTTAAATGTAGGTATAATTGTTAGTATAGTTGGTGTGAAAATTCTCATATATTTAGTGGCATGTGCTACATGAAATTACATATTTAAAACATTAATAAATTTTATTTTACCAACAAACCCTTATAATTACTTGGTCTGGCTTATCTCTGATATCTGCAAATACACAATAGTCATGTTATAAAGACGTGCATCTTGTGGTATTCAGTGATGTTCTTATGCAGTCCAACTTGTGATTTGGCTCTTATAGTTTAATATGTTTGGCAAAACAAAAAAAAATAATTAAATTAATACAACGTGTTCTCACCCCAAAATGTAGGCACGACATTTGGGGTCCAACATTGGTTTATTCGGTTTTGCACTGTTATGAATGACTATTTCACCCAAACCCTTTTCCAAAGATACAGGCCCATTGTGAAGAAATGATTTGTTCAATTGCAGGGATAACCTTTAAAAAGTAGAACTATTTAATAGTCTGCACGACTTCCATTTTCTTACTAAAATCCCACCTTTAACTAGTAGGAGGCGGGACTTCTGTGACAGAACGGTAATGCACTGAGGGAAAAATAAATTCCGGTTCTCCAGAATGTCTGCCGTTCCTAATGTTACAATCTTTATCTACACAGAGAGTTTTGTTTATTGTTACAGATTACATTAAGTCCAACTTTGTGTTAAACCCCAGGAGAGATTCTGCTGAGAACAGGAATCTGAGGCTACAGTGGACACAGACTCACCAAAACCAGGACCAGTTGATATTTTTCGATCTTCAACAGTCCAGTTTCGGTAACCAGCCCATTTGACACCAACAAACATGCCACGGTCAAAGTAACTGAGATCATAGTTTTTCTCCATTCCATTGTTTGATTTAAGATGAACTCTCTTGATCTAGATCTGTATGATTTTATACACTGTCCTGCTGTTACATGATTGACTGATTGGATAATTGCATGAATAACCAGGTGTACAGGTGTTCCTATTATGGTGAATATAGTATACACACACAGGTGATGCATACATAGATGTCATTAATGTTATGTCTAATACTGTTGAATTGTCTTCCCACTAGAAAGGAAAAATCCTTAATTCTGAAGGTTCAAAATTGCTCGACATAATGATTGGCCAATCTTCTCTTGGTTTCTCCAATGTATATTTAATTGAATTTCCTACAGCAAAGACAATAAACAGCTCCTGTGCGGTGATGCATGATAGTATCTTAGCATGTTTGCCTTGCACCTTGGGGTTGGTGGTTCGCATCCTGTCTCCACCCTGTATGCACAGAGTTTGCATGTTCTCCACGTGCTTCGGGGGTTTCTTCCGGTTTCCTCCACCAGTCAAAAGATATGCGTTGTATGCCGATCGGCTTTTCCAAATTGTCTGTAGTGTGTGAATGGGTGAGTGAATGTGTGTGATTGTGCAAATCCATATGAGACAGATTGGCACCCCATCCAGGGTGTCCCCTGGCTTGTGGCCTGAGTCCCCTGGGATAGGCTCCAGGCTCCCCCGTGACCCTGTGTAGGATTTGGGCTCACAACCTTCTAGTCCCTAAAATTTACTCACTGCTGAGTTACACATCAATGTTAAACCTTGTGTAAACTGGTTACCTTGTGCACAGGACAATATATGTATGCTTCTGCCCACTTGCGTGTTTGTCATAGAATAAACACTTCAAGTCGAATGAAAATGTCGAATGACCCAGTGTAGCTGGAATGGGGAAGCGACACAATGCCTCTGTTTATTCGACCAGCTTCAGCATCACATTGCCAGTGAAAGTCTGTCCCTCTGGACCACACAACAAGTGTTCCGCGTTTTGTGCCGGCTCCCGCAGGATTATAAAAGTCTGCATGGCTCCTAATCTTGTGTTGCATCTAAAGTGGCTCCCAGTACAGCGAGATGTTTGATTACCATTGTTCTGGTTAGAACAGTATCTGAGTTTGAGGCGCCTGTTGTTGGCAAGACATGCGTTTTTGCCTGCTGCAGGCTGTAACACCCCACGGCTTTGCATTGTGCAAGAGGAATTCACATCTTACACAGCATTGTTATGGCAATTCAAAATGAATGCAACTAAAGATCTGTCTTGAATTCTTTGGTTTTAGGAATAAGGGACATGCTTACATAAGAGGACTTACATTTTAGTTTACTAAAAGTTAGGACAACATAAAGAAGACATTAATTCATAAATTCATTCATTTTCAGTAACCGATTTGGTTGCAGTGGATCTGGAGACTGTCTTGGGAACACTGAGAGCATATGTGTATGCTTTTGGTGCCCTGCAATGGGCACGTGCCCACATCCAGGGTGTATTCCCTCCTGGTGCCCAGCATTCCCAAGATCCACCATGAACCCACCACATCCCAAAGATGAATGGATGAATGAACATTACAGTATATTAAACTATGTAAATGATTGGCACTTGCCTAGACCAAAGACTGACCATAAATGGATGTAGGTATCTTCATATTAAGGCCCTGATCTCATGTCTAGAAGGCTGTGAGTTTAAATCTCAGGACGTTGCTGGGTCCCTGAGCAGCATCCTGAATTGCTCAATTTATGCCTGGATTGGATTCTGGATCATTTGTTAGTTGTTTTCCATAAAAGTGTCTGCCAAAAGAATAAATTAAAATGGAAGCAGTGCCATTGGCAGATGATAAAAAGATCTTTGTAAGCTTTTTTCATGCTGCAGCAATAAATAAATAAATAAATAAATAAATACGATTTTACTCTGGTCTTGGTTTTGATGGTCATCATTCCCCAATCCTTGGATTCTTTACAAAATATTTGTAACTGATAAAAACTCAAACCTGGACCTGGATTAAAAAGTATGCTTTGAATGACTCTAAGATAAGATAATCTTCATTATTATAACCATTATTTAAGAATGTTCACCATTAGTGCATTCCAAAGTACCTCAAGGACACTGATATCAGTTAGGCCTAAAAATAGACAGGCTTTAACCATAACAATGGTGCATATCTTGGGTGTTCTCCATCATTATCTTTAACCCTTTACCCTTAAAAGGCTGAACTCACCACACCTACAGTCCATTGGGCTAAAACATTAAAATGCTATTGCAATGACATTCAATAGGGAAATGGATGTTAGTCTACTTTGTGAAGCACATGCTGTAAGCTATTTCGATGGAAATATAAAAGCGGTCATGGGTACTGCTGAGAAAAAACAACAACAACAGAAGCATTAAAAACAGAAAAAAAGACATCACACATCAAAAGTATGTATTAAATATTATAGATCACCAAGGCTATTAACCTATGTTATAGTGACAAATCTAACAAGCAATGCTTGTGCTAAATCTGGAGTTGTAAAAAAAAACATTAATTCACGTTTAGTTCAATTAGCAGATGGTTTTATCCAATATGACTTACAGTTCAGGCAAGATACAACCAGCTTCAAGATGAGCAGTTGAGGGTTAAATGGAAGTCCTGGGACTTGAACTGATAGCCTTCTGGTACTGTAAAATAGAGGCACACTTTCTTGTTTGGTTGGATGTAGGTGCTAATGCAAAACACAAAGGACCCAAAATGTTGATAAGCTCACATATGCACTTGCTATTTTCTACTAATATGCTAATGACCAGATGTTTGTGAGTTCACGTCCCATGACTGCCACTGTTGGACCCTTTATCAAGGCCTTTAACTTTCTGTTTTTTCAGCTTTACACTGACGAGCCATTACATTAATACCACCTGCCTAATATTGTGTAGGCCCCCCTCTGACCTGTTGATACATGAACTCCACAAGACCTCTGAAGGTGTGCTGTGGTAACTGGCACCAAGAGGTTAGCAACAGATCCTTTAAGTCCTGTAAGTTTTGAGGTGGGGCCTCCATGGATCGGACTTGTTTGTCCGGCACATCCCACAGATGCTCAGTTGGATTGAGATCTGGGGAATTTGGAGGCCGGGTCAACACCTTGAACTCTTTGTCATGTTCCTCAAACCTTTTCTGAACAATTTTTGCAGTGTGGCAGGGCGCATTATCCTGCTGAAAGAGGCCGCTGCCATTAGGGAATACCGTTGCCATGAAGATGTGTACTTGGTCTGCAACAATGTTTAGGTAGATGTTCCGTGTGAAAATAACATCCACATGAATGCCAGGAGCCAAGGTTTCCCAGCAGAACATTGCCCAGAGCATCACACTGCCTCCGCCGGCTTGCCTTCTTCCCATAGTGCATCTCTTCCCCAGGTAAGCGACACACACACTCGGCTGTCCACGTGATGTAAAATAAAATTTGATACAGCAGACCAGGCCACCTTCTTCCATTACTCAATGGTCCAGTTCTGATGCTCTCGTGCCCATTGTAGGTGCTTTCAGCGGTGGACAGGAGTCAGCATGGGCACTCTGATCGGTCTGTGGCTACGCAGCCCCATACACAGCAAGCTGCAATGCACTGTGTGTACTGACACCTTTCTATCATAGCCAGCATTAACTTTTTCAGCTCTTCTGTGGGATCGGATCAGACGGGCTAGCCTTCGCTCCCCATGCGCATCAGTGAGCCTTGGGTGCCCATAACCCTGTCTCCAGTTCACCGGTTGTCCTTCCTTGGACCATTTTTGGTAGGTACTAACCACTGCATACTGAGAACACTCCACAAGACCTGCCGTTTTGGAGATACTCTGACCAAGTCGTCTAGCCATCACTATTTGGCCCTTGTCAAAGTCACTCAGGTCCTTATGCTTGCCCCTTTTTCCTGCTTCCAAAACACATCATCGTCCAGAAATGATTGTTCACTTGCTGCCTAACATACCATGACAGGTGCCACTGCAATGAGATAATCAATGTCATTCACGGCACCTGTCAGTGGTTTTAATGTTATGGCTGTTTGGTGTATGTCTGCACTGTGAGAATGAATATAAATGTCAGTAACTGACTCTTTGTAACCACCAGACATGACCGTCACTGATAGGCTGCATGAATCTACAGTTTGGGCTAGAAAGAAAGAAGCCTAGCCTAATTTCTTCATACCATTCGATGTATTTTTCTTACAACCAGCGCTGGTGCTATTGCGCTTCGTTCCACAAAAGTCAAAAAGACATTTATTAACAATAAATGATCTGATGGGGTTGCTAAAAACAAAACCTTATATTGTTGTCTTTATATCTTCGAAATACCATTATATCACCTGTCCCTGCAGCTTTTTACTGGAAATGCGGTTTTTTAGTCTATATTTAGAAATTAACGACCCTCATATGCTGATGACATTTGGGAAACTAAGGAGTCGTTGTAATAACACGCTAGCGACACGGATGTCACTGGAGACTAAACAGCCTCCGATATTCTCCTCCTGCCACCCTGATATGCATGCGGGTGACTGATTAGGCGACGCGTGCCTAGATATTGTCCCCGTCGCCTGGACAGACGCCAGCCACTGGGCAGCAAAGCGCGCCTTTTGATCTGAGCATTCGGCTCCAGTCAGTCCCGGCATTGTGTCCCAACACAATGCAACCCAGACCTGCTGAACTCCACAAACAGATCCCTTTGTGGGTTTTTCCTCAAATGCAGGGTGGGGGACACCCATGGACAGGAAGTGGGACTTCAGTCCAAATACAGAAGGCCGTGCCTTCCTCGGACGGGCGGCTGACTGGGCATTCCTGAATCTAACCTCCAGGGAAAAGCCAGCACTGAAAACTCGGATTGTTTAAAACAGATCTCTGAATTTCCCTATTTTATGTCTTTAATGCATTATTTAAAGAATCCATTTCTGGCATTTACTGTTGTACGAATGCCAGCGGATTTGGTCTCGCATAAATATTCACCCCCTTGAACTTGTCCACATTTTGTAGTGTTACAGCCTGGACTTAATTGGGATTTTTACTATTTGATTTACACAATATGTCTGACACTTAAAGGTGAATAATATCGTTTTTATTGGAACAAATTTTAACTAAACAAAAAAAAAAAAGCAGACGTTTGTTGGTTGCATAAGTATTCACCCCTCTGGGTCAATACCTGCTAGAACCACCTTTGCTATTGCAATTACAGTGGCAGGTTTTCTGTTTCTGTCAGCTTTGTACTTTACAATTTTTTGCCTATTTTTCTTTGCCCAAAATCTATCATAATATATGGAGACCGTTGGTGAAAAGGAGTTTTCAACTTTTGCCAGAGATCATATACAGTCCCCTCTGAAAGTATTGGAACAGCAAGGCCAATTCTTTTGTTTTAGCTTTACACTGAAGAAATTTATGTTTAAGATCAAAAGATGAATCTGAGATGAATTTCTTGTTATTTACATCTACATGTGTTCAACAGCTTAGATCATGGCACATTTGGTGGCAGACCAAATATTTTTTTAGGTGAACATATGTATTGGAACAGATAAGTCTTGAAGTAAATTAAAGTAAATAACACTTGGTATTTGGTTGCGTATCCCTTGCTTGCAATAACTGCATCAAGCCTGCGTGTTTTGGCATTTCTCTCAATTAGACTGGATGCATTTCTCTGTAATTTTTGACAGACAAAATGTTCCTATAATCTTCTGAATTCATTCTGCTGCTACCATCATGAGGTACATCATCAATAAAAAATTAGTGAGCCTGTTTCAGAAGCAGCCATGCAAGCCCAAGCCATGACACTACCACCACCATGTTTCACAGATTAGCTTGTATGTTTTGGATCATGAGTAGATCCTTTCTTTCTCCACACTTTGGCCTTTCCATCACTTTGGTAGAGGTTAATTTTAGTTCAAGAACTTTTGTGGCTCATCTCTGTGTTTCTTTGTGAATTCCAATCTGACTTTCTGATTCCTACTGCTGATGAGTGGTTTACATGCTATGGTATGGCCTCTATATTTCTATTCTCAAAGTCTTTTTTGAATTATGGAACGATTGTGATACTTTCACACCTGCCCTGTGGAGGTTGTTGATGTTTTGGGTTTTTCTTCACCACTCTCATGTTTCTGTCATCAACTGCTGTTAGACAACCTTTTCGGTATCTGGTTGTTAGTCCATATTGTTGTATTGGCTATGTCCAATGCTTGTACAATGACTCTGATCAATTTTCCCTCTCTTCCCAGCTTCAAAATGGCTTCCTTTTCTCCTATAGACAGCCCTCTGGTCTTTATGTTGGTTTATCGTTTTTAACAAGAAATACAGTCTTCAAAGTTGAAACCCAGGGCTCAAACCAAGAGTAGACATTCAGATCTATTCATTCTTTATACAATTAATCTAACAGGGCACACCTGAACAACAACGTTTCTTCATTTCCTTTCCAATTGATCTTCTAACTTGGAAACATGTTTCATGTTATGTCAGGTTATGTGACCATTCACAGTACCCACATAATAATGTTCATCAAGAGAACATATTCTATCCATCCATTTTCCATACCACTTATCCTACACAGGGTCATGGGAAGCCTGCAGGCTATCCCAGGGAACTCAGGGCACCAGGCGGGGGAACACCCTGGACAGGGTACCAACTCATCGCGAGGCACAATCGCACACACTCCCATTCACACACTACGGTCAATTTGGAAATGCCAATCGGTCTGCAACACATGTGTTTGGACTGGGGGAGGAAACCAGAGTACCCGTAGGAAATCCCCAAGGCATGGGGAGAACATGCAAGCTCCACACACACAGGGCAGAGGCAGGATTCGAACCCCCAACCCCGGAGGTGTGGGGCAAACATGCTAACCACTAAGCTGCCATGCCTAATAATAGAAAAGATTATTTAATTTAAGTTAAAACTTACCTTAAAAAACACTTGTTTACAGCTTTACGACAACCTCCAAACTCAATTGTGACTGAGTATTGAATAGATGAAATATTTGAGTGCAGTAGCACCTCCGCTGCATCAGGTGGCGCTGTGACGCCGCGGTTTCACCCATTCTCCTCCTCCTCCTCTGGCGGATCAGCTGACTGTGACGCGCTCTGGAAACACCACTGTTATGACATTATGAATAACCATTCGTACAATTTACCGCTTTAAATAATAACACAATTATAGACACCAATTAGTATTTTATCTGCCTTTTCTATCACGTGTATCCTCGCCTAGTCCAGGTAAGCCGCTTTTTCTGTGATTAAATTCATTTAACATGTTGCGGTGAAATAGAATGGCAGCTAGCTTTTAGCCATGTTAGCTTTATAACCTTTCCAGGCGAGCTAGCGTTAGCTAAATATATACGAGTTATCATATACGTATATGAATAAACATCATGAGTTGCATAAAAGCACACGTTATATTATATTATTACAGTGCATACAATACAACACAATAGAGTACAATTCATTACAGCGCAAAAACAGCGAGGAGTCACAATAGGATGTGTGTATTCAAGGCAAGGATTACAAAATAATATTAGCAAGTTCGACAAATTGCTGACATAACGATTTTTTTTTTTTTTGCAGTTTATGTCTAGAATTATTTTAAATATAAATATGAAATATTGCGGTTCTGTTTGTGTGACTTGTTTTTGTAGCACAAATCATGCGCTTTTAATCGGTTCGATCCGAAATGCCGTCCTGTACTACTCAGTGCACTACACATCTCAGTGTAAAAACCGTTACTATTAATGTTATTTCATACCCTATGTAGTGCAGCTATGTAGGGGGGAGGGGGGGTATTTGGCATTCAGCCATATTTACTTCAGCAGTTACCTACGCGACGGTAAATATTCCCCTTAAAGTGTCATTTTAAACCACTAAAATAATAATACTAATATTTATAGAATAATAAATCGCTGTATATTTTTATGACTACTCCGTAAACTCCTAAATTAACTTATAAACATCTCTCTCTCAATTAAAAAAAAAACCGTCACCGTGCATGAATATGTATCAATATGCAAATCTTGGGAACGCCCCCACGTCTTCAAAGCGTTGCTAATATCAGTAATGTAAAATTATTTAAGTTAGCTAGTAAACTTGCTCGCATTTGTCACAGGTGGATAAATTTGTGTCCAAAAATAAAATGTAGACTTTTATTTATTTAGTTATTTATTTATTTTTTACCCCAAGTGCCAAAAACATTAATGCTTAACCCCTGCTCCAGGGGTATCATGGCTGAACCTGCGTTCTCATCCACAAAACTTCACTGTGATGAAATGTATATGTGACAAATAACGTCTCCTTCTTCTTCCTCTTCTTCTTCTTCTTCTTCTTCTTCTAAGAATGTCCAGACATTTCCCTGTTCTGAGAGAAGAATAAAAATCGGTTTACTCCAAACTCACTTATAATGGAAGCCTAAGGGCACATATTGTAATCCATTAATAAACTCAGTATTTAGTGTATAGACATAATACACAAATCAAGATACTGAGCTCTAAAACCTCTGTAAAGCAAGACTGCATGCATGTCCTGTAGGATTGTGTACGTAATGAAAGCAAGCTCTTGCTGTTTTTCAGCGTCAGCATTCAGTCATGACGGAGTTCTGGTTGATCTCGGCTCCTGGAGAGAAAACCTGCCAGCAGACATGGGACAAGCTGATGGTGGCCACCACTCGCACCAACAACCTGTCCACTAACAATAAGTTCAACATCCCGGACCTTAAGGTTCTCTTCATATTTATTCATTCATTCATTCATTCATTCGTTCATTTATTTATTTATTTATTTCACATACTCCATACCATTTGGTGCATCACTGAAATGTATTATGGGCAATTTATATCCACGGTGTTTTAGATTCATTCGATATGTACGCCTTTGTCAGACGGAACCGTTTCTAGTTTTGTGTATTTCCCGTCTGAGGAAATTCAGGACTTCTCTGTTTGAGGAAACTGTGAATCCTTTCAGTTCCTCTTGCATGAATCCTGTGTGAGCGAATTTAACTGTCCACGCTTCTCCTAAAGCGTTTCACAAGGACTAATGCGTTTTATTGGTTTTTAGTAAAATAAAGGGTTACCCAGTGCTTACATGCATAGAGATTCAGCCACAATCTCTCGTTTTCTTTGCTGTAATTTAACAGAAACATCTGTGTCTTTATGAAAGAGTAAAGTTTCGGCACCCTTTTCTTGGTTTAGGTGCGATGTTCCTGGAGCACCAAACATACAGGAGGCTCAACATTTTGAACATCTTTTAGTTTGTAACACGTATTATCGCTGTTTCATAATGCTGACTTTGCACTTGTTTTTCGGATGAAAAGTATGTGCTCGTCTTTGCCACATAGCAGCAGTTTGTACCCCCTTTATAAGTTTGTTGGCGCCTGATGAGGCGAGAACAGAGGCGGCGCCGCATGAAGCTCTGACTGATCAAACACAGCCTGGCTGCGTTTTCTTTGCTCCATCATGCTGTTTTCTGATCAAAGCCCGTGTCTCTCCGTTCTCCTGTAGGTCGGGACGTTAGATGTTTTAGTCGGACTCTCAGACGAGCTGGCCAAGTTGGACTCTTTTGTGGAGAGGTATGGGGTTTTTTTTCTCTCTCTCTTCACTCTCCGGGAAAACATTGCAGTGCAAACCATCACTCTGGTCACACTCTTTGATCTGAACAAACTTTTCCAGTCTCACCCAGGCTATTTCAGTTTTCGTTCTGTGAAATGTTGTGTGTGCGATGGTGCGATTAGATAGGACAGGCTCAGTGTTCAGGGTTCGAGTCAAAGGACTTTCCTGCTTATTTAGCGTGCTGAGGAATCTCACTCAACAGTGTGATGCCCGCCGTCCCCGGCTAAAATTAACCATTAGCAGTTTGGTGACACACCAGCGCCTCTTTCCTCAGTCATATTTAAAACTCATGACTTATTCCTTAAGCACGGTTACAAGGCTCTATTTATAAGTGTCTGGAAGCTCTAAAAGCTCAGACTTCACAGACAAGTCTCCTGGACAGAGTCCTTTTTTTTTTTTTTTTTTTTTTTCTCTAACCCTAGGAACAATATTATACATATAAACAAAGTCAGTGTTAAATGTAACAAACCTTTGCTGTTTAAAAATGTTTCAGTGGTCTCAGGTACACGTAATGCAGTTTTATAAGGAAATTAGCTGGTAATTTTTATTTATTTTTTTACTTTTTTGAGCGTATCTGCCACAGTTCTTCTGGAGACTCTGACTGTTATACCGGGTTCTGTTTTTGCAGACTTCATTATGATTTCTGTCTGAAAAGTGGCGTATTATGTCATATGTTGCCTTCTTTTCCTGTAACATTTTCTCTTTTTTTTGTTGGAAAAGTAATATTTGGAATAATTTTTTTTTTTTTTTTATCGACTCAATAATGCAGACGCAATAAAAGAAACATTTTAGACATAATTTGTATTTGTAAAAAAAAAATTAAGGTTCCTAAGACTTTTGCACAGTACTGTATATGCACATGAGAGAGAGACAGACAGACAGACAGACGTATCTGTGGCATGTATGAGGATATGATGTTAATATTGTGATAAATTGTCACAATACATGTTTCTTAGCATATTATTGGTATCATTATAACTTCTACATGTTAGTTGTTAGTCACATTAACAAATAAACTATTAGACACACTTTATCGAATGGTTAAAAACCACCGCCATGTGATTTCTGTAAGATAAGAATGACTTTTGAGCAAATTTTACAGTTCCCCAACATTAAACATGACTATAAACGGGGAAAAAATGTACCATGTATCTGCATTGTTTCTGCAGGTAAAAATTGTTAGTATCTGCAAATTGTGACATGCTGTTATAGGGAAAATATTGATTAGATTCACAAACTGCCGATAGACTTTCATTATAAGTTTTAATGTGTTCAGTTCACTGTACACGTTAATGTAGTATTTGTGAAACTGTACAGGAAAATGATAGAATAATTTTTTTTAAATTAAAAGGCAACCAAGCAGGTCTGTTCTTTCTTTCCTTTGTATTAGTACAGATAGTGTGTAGCTCGTGACTCCTTCTGGGCCTCAGTGAGAAAAGTGTGGACAACAAGATATAATCTGAATTCTTGATCGTTTAATTTTAATCCTCCTGAGCACCAGATTGTTTGGTTTGTTTGTTCGTTTGTTTGGCGCAGCAGTGACCCGATTGTGTAAATGGTTTTCATGGTCCTAAAGCAGCAACACACCCACTGCCCAAATAATAGACGATGCTTTTATTGCTTCGGAGTTTCTGATTTATACATCCAACAGTGACTATAAACCTTATTTCCTTATGGTCCCGAGGGAAAAAGATTTGATTTGATTTGATCTGATCTGATTTCTTACTCCCTTTTTTTTTTTTTTTTTTTTTTTTAAAAATAAAGCTTCTCCGTTTTCACAGAATTTGTCAGTTTGTCTTTGAAGCTCTCACTGAAGTGTGTTTTCTGAGGACAGTACAGGATGGTAACAGGGTGCGATGTGTGTTTGATGCGGTTTGCAGTGTGGTGAAGAAGGTGGCGCAGTACATGGCCGACGTGCTTGAGGACAGCCGTGATAAAGTTCAGGAGAACCTGCTGGCAAACGGAGGTGAGACAAGATCTCCTTCATCTCCATACAGAACCTTTTATTTATTTATTTGTTTGTTTGTTTGTTTGTATTTTGTAAAGCTTTTCTGAATTTTCTTATTCTTGTTGTTATTAGTGGATCTGATCACCTACATCACGAGGTTCCAGTGGGACATGGCGAAATACCCCATAAAGCAATCTCTGAAGAACATATCTGAAATCATATCTAAGGCAGGTCTAGATGAATGTATTATAAGTAACGCTAATGCTCATGGAGCAGTTTTGGGGTTTGTACGAGTGCGTGCTTGTATACCTGAGCCCTGTGGGTAGAGTGCTGAATAATAACGCTTTTGTCTTGTCTCCCTCTGCTGTGAACAGCAAGTAACGCAGATTGATAACGATTTAAAGGCTCGAGCTTCAGCCTACAACAACCTGAAGGGAAACCTGCAGAACCTGGAGAGGAAGAACGCGTGAGTGAAGAACGCTAGCATGACCAAACTGTTACTGACTCTACTTAAATCCATTTGGTTTAAGACTAGAGTTAAAGTAAGGGCTTCATTTGCATTGTTAACACCGTCGTATGGTAATTTTGATTTACCACAATTTTAAAAATTGGGTATTGTGAAGGTAAAACACTACCAGAGTACATAGAGTGCAAAACTTTGCACCCCTCACTGTTTTTAAATGAAACAGTACCCAAATTTTACAATTTATCAACTAATAGAAAGGGACGGAAATTAATTGCGGGTGTGTCCTGTAAAAAGATAACAATCCAAACCTTTTATACACATGTAATCATAAGTAATGTACAGGTGCATCTCAAAAAATTAGAATATCGTGGAAAAGTAAATTTTTTTTTCTGTAATTTAATTCAAAAAGTTGGAACTTTCATATATTGTAGATTCATTACACATAAAGTGAAATATTTCAAGACTTTTTTTTTTTGTTTGTTTGTTTGTTTTAATCTTGATGATTACGGCATACAGCTCATGAAAATCAATAATCCAGTATCTCAAAATATTAGAATAAAGAATTTTTTTAGATGCACCCTGTATAAATAGTGAAAAAATATTTTGCGTCCATCACGGTTTTTACATTTAAAAATAGTAGCATTTTTATTGTTTCATTTTACAGTAAATCAACTTAGAAGACATTTTTATTTTATGATGTTAAGAATGGAATGAAAGTGGGTGCATCCTGTGACAAAGCATAAGGCAAAAATAAT
>JANDJT010000131.1:16958720-16982687 GCA_024331685.1 Stegophilus panzeri | reverse complement strand
AAACGGTCTTGAAGAAAAGAGAGCCAAATAGTCAAAGTCTATTAGTATTTTAATCAACAGATGCAATCATTTTGTCCATTGTGTGTATATTTGTGAATTTTACACTTGTAATGTTTAAAGGTTTTGTTAGTAGTTGATCTTCATAGTGTCTATACACCCTACAGCATCTTTTAATTTAACACTGGTTGAGCATTAATAGATTGAAATTCTAAAAAAATAATTGGTTTATTTTTCCAATCAATGATGTACAGTAGATGTAGAGTCACTCAGTTTTACATGTTGATACAAAATCTTGCAGTGTATTAAGCTACATGATTCAAAATGAATTCTGATGTTCAGGCTGCTTTATAACGTATAACGCATGTCCTCAGTGGGAGCCTGCTGACCCGCAGCCTGGCCGACATTGTAAAGAAAGAGGACTTTGTGCTGGACTCCGAGTACCTCATCACTCTGTTGGTGGTGGTACCGAAGTAAGTGAAGCATGTTTGAATCTTTTGGTAGCTCTCAGAATTTAAACTCCCACTCTGTAAAGACTAACAATCGACACGGCTCTCTCATCAGGACCAATTATGCAGACTGGCAGAAGACTTACGAGACTCTCGCGGAAATGGTGGTGCCACGGTCCACAAAGTAAGCTCTGCTTCTTTCTAAACCACGAGCCATGTTAATTCATGCCAAAATGCTGACAGCAGAACATTAGAATGGATTCTGTTGATTATCAAGGTAATCAGTGTGTATAAAAATGCCTGCTAGATTAGTGCAACTTGTCAACAAAGCATCCTAGTGTTGTTATTGTTTTTTTTTGTTTTGTTTTTTTTCCTTGAAGCAGATAGAATTTGGTGAGGCTTATGGTCCAGATTGATTGATTTATAATCTTGACGGGGGGATGGATTAAACTTGAACAATGAAGGTGGAAGTGCAGAGAATGCTGAAGAGACCCAGAGGCGTTTATTTATCCTAAATATTCTTTTAGGGTGCCAATAATTTTTGCCATATATGCTTTTGGAAGAAACATTCTTAGGGAGTTAGCATGCTAGATGTTTCTTCGGTTGTTCAAGTGGAAAACTTCTTGTTTTACACAATCATTTCCCACTCTCTTGAAGGGCGCCAATAATTCTGGAGTTTACAGTAAAAGATAGAATGGACGCATGAAAACATCAGGCCAGTATAATGGTTGACTGACACTGATGAGTCAGGATCTGCTGGACTAACTCTGAGCTTTGTTTCTCTACAGTTTGCTGTTTGAGGATCACGACAGCGGGCTGTTCAGTGTCACGCTGTTCCGCAAAGCCATCGACGACTTCAGGCACAAAGCCAGAGAGAACAAGTACGGTGGAGCTTTCATACTTACTACTTAAATATGATTGGTCAGCAGGCGTTGATTATCGTTCCATAACAGCACCGCTCTGATAGTGCTAATACCTTATCGTTTCTATAGTAACAGGGACGTGTATGGCGTACAATCTTAAATGATCTAAGGTTAATAATAATTGTGAGAAAGGTGCCAAAGTGATGATTATTGTATTGTTAGTAGATATTTGGTAATTTTGCATATTCATAACCTCCCAGTAAGATGTGTTTACTGTTTGCAGGTTCGTAGTACGAGATTTCCAGTACAACGAGGAGGAAATGAAGGCGGATAAAGAGGAAATGACGAGGCTCTCCACCGATAAGAAGAAGCAGTTTGTATGGATCAGTCTCGGCTTTTCCTAACAAGTGCTTTCTAATAAGATATAATACATCTCTAATGCACCAGAATCGGCTCTTCCTAAGTTACAAGGCGAAAAGGGTTAGCTAGCTTGTTATAATATATAGTTAGTAAACAAAGGAGTTGATGATGATTATTCTCTTCTTTGCTCCCTCAACAGAAAGTCAGCAAGTCCTTGGCAAAAGTATCAGTGTTTTCACAAGACGTCGACCGATAGTGGATTTGAACCGATACAGATAACTAAGTAGGGCGGTACCTGCCGGTAACTGATTAATCAACCGATTAGTTTTTAAAATAGATACTGAATGAATACATAAAATATTGCTCAACTTTATTAGGAAAATAAACAGTACTGACTGTGCAATGAAAATGTACTGTACTTTTTAAAATGAAATATATACATATTAATATATATTAACTATTAATAAATATTAATAAAGTAGATAAAAGATATGCATCCAAATTGAACCAAAAAGTCACACTCCAAATAACAAATAAAAGTAGAAACATCCAGAATGAGTCAAAAACACTTCAAATAACACAACAAAATTTGATGATTTTTATTTTGCCTGTAGAGGCCGCTCGTACTGTATAATGACAGCGGACCCTTCTCAGCCGTTCCACAACAGATGCGACCGGGAAAAACTATCAGTGTGGATTTTTTATTCGCTCCAGCACTCGGTTATCGTTGCCTTATGATATTGGTTATCATTGTTTATCATTGACCTCCAGTTTTCACTCAATATGTTTAATCGCTAGCGGCAGGAAACTTACACGAGAGCTTTGTGCTGGAATATATATATTTTTTTCCAAATAACTCAGCCGATGTGTGCACAGAGCAGATTATGTTAAAGCATACACAGCAAAGGAAAAGTTGTATTTCACAAAAGTCAAAAAGGAGTAGCATTTTTTTCCTCTTGTCCAATGAGCAGTTAACCCAGACATGAAATCTGCTTGTCTCGCGTCCCTGAGCTACTGACTTGTTCACCGGATATTATTTAGGCATAAAATTAAAACCTTAAGTGCAAACAAACATTAAACATTAAAGGAATACTTCAGCCAAACACGAAATGTACCAGAATGTCACCCATACGTTAAATGTGCTTTATTAATGAAGTCATGGGCTTCTTTAGTGTTGCACTGGAGCTGAGAGTCTAATGTCGCTAGCAAGTGATCGGAGCTTACCGATTTAGCCATGTCTGATAATGTCTAAACAAGTCCGTTTGATATTAACAACTTGACCTAGTGATCGGAGTTGGTGGATTGTCAAGCCTTGTTCTAAGCTATTGGTTGTCCTAAAACAGCGATGGTTGTTAGCGTGTGGTTATTAATGCTGTGTCTGGTGTCTGCAGGGTCCTCTGGTACGATGGCTGAAAGTGAACTTCAGTGAAGCCTTCATCGCCTGGATCCACATCAAGGCTCTGAGGGTGTTTGTGGAGTCTGTGTTAAGGTATAATCGTAGAAAGGTCTGCACTATTCTATAACTGTAGTTCACACAAGTTTAGATTTGTACTGGGGTTACACTAGCTAACAAGAAAGCTATGTTTAAAGGCACCTATTTTAAATAATCACACACTCTTCTCAAATAGGATAGAGTTAAGTAGTTGAGAGTTAAGGGTGTCGCTCACGGACAGCAGTCCAATGAGATCTCAAACAGAGATACTAACTTGGTTATGTGATTTCTGACACTGTATCACAGTGTCACTGACACTCCTTTCCAACCTCAGACTCTGGTAGGAGACACTTATCAAAGATTGAATGATAGAAGTGATTTGGATGATGATATATTGCTTTTTTTAATGACTCATTCGTTCATTCCTCTTCAGTAATCTTCTCTATGCTGGTCAGGGTCGTGATGGATCTTAAGTCCACTTCACTTCAACTTAAAGGACAAACTTCGGACATTATCCACTTGCATACATTTGCAGTAATAGGAAAAAATGTTGTGTGTGCGCTCTGTGTTAACGGTGTACGTCTTAACCTGTGCAGGTACGGCTTACCTGTGAACTTCCAGGCCATGCTACTGCAGCCCAATAAGAAGAACATGAAGAAGCTGAGGGAAGTGCTGTATGAGCTCTATAAGCATCTGGACAGCAGTGCTGCTGCGATTATCGATGTAAGTGTCAGCTATGACCAGCATTCAGCATTGAACACACACACACACACACACACACACACAGTGGCCCCAGCTTAAGGGTTTCTTACTCCTTTTCACTCTGATTGGGTGTGGAGTGGGACCAGTTTTCCCCACTGAAACAAAAAGAACCATCTTTCATGATTAGCTTAACAGAATAAGGACAGATTTAGCAAGCAATTTTAGTGATATTGTCCAAACTCCCTTAAATGACACATAGTTGAGTTTGTACAAAAGTTTGTACACCCTGACTTTAAAATGATTGAATCAACAAGACCTTTATTGTAAGCTGTATAAATTGTTGAGAAACAACAAAAATGGTTTTACTGACCTTAAATTATAGGTACTATTTCAACACTATTTACTGGTAGTTTACAATTATAATGTTTTATCATTTTCTTTTGCACTTTTGCGTAACATAAAGTGGTGAAACACTGCGTAAGAGAACTAACACAAAGTCTCCATTGTTTAAATGCACACCTTGTTAAAATGTCTGACTAAAAAAAATCCTAACTGGTATAGAGTTAGCAAACAAAATACAAATGACCAACCTGTATTAGTTTTTGAAAAATGAAGAAATTAAAATAATTCCTGGACTTTTGAATTCAGTTGGGTAGGCAGAAACCAGTAATCATATGATTTATTTGTTTATTTAGAATTTCTGATTTTCATGTTCTTTGCTTTGTCTAGCAATCTGCTATGGACATTCCCGGGCTGAATCTGAGCCAGCAGGAGTATTACCCCTACGTCTACTACAAAATCGATTGCAACCTGCTCGACTTCAAATAATCCGCAAAAATAATGCAGCACTGCACGCCATCACATCCCACAGCTTTGTGGCTCAGTCCTAGTAAAGAAGTGTGAGATGTTGTTATGTTGAGTTGTATATTTATCCTTCCACCTCTCTCTTTCTCTCTCGCTTTCTCTCTCTCTCTCTCTCTCTCACACGTTCATTCCTATTCCGAGATCCTCTTCACTTTGCTGCTCTCTCCGGAGTGTGTGACTGCTGTCCCCATCATGTTTACAGGATTTTTTTTTTTAAACTCCTCTCTGTATTTATAAGTGAATGGATCAGATCTATATCTATATATATAAAAGAAGCAATTCTGTGTTTTAATGCAATCGTCACTCCATTGTCGGTTAGTGCTTTGTTTGTTCTATTTCAGAGTCATTAATAGATATTTTGTTGTGTGAGGACGCTGGTGTCTTTACCGTCTCTGTATCAGTAGTACCACGTTGAGGAACGACCGGTGTTACAGATGATACAATAATGGACAATGTGTTGTGTATATTTGGTGTTGATGAAAAATAATATATATGTGTGAAAAAATTGTGTTCCAGCCCTTGCCTTTGTCGGTTGTTTTAAACTCATTAGCACCTTGAACACTGATTTACCAGCAGACAGCAATAGCATTGTAGTTCAGTTAAAATATTCAACAAACTGAAATGCACAGTCTTCATACCTTATTTATTTATTTATTTATATTTTTATGAAAAAGAAGCGACCAAGTCCAATGTGTGATAACTGTTGGCCCGGTGTTGATCAATTTTCTATAACAGCATGCTTCTGACAATAGTGCAGGCTGCAAGGTTTATATTAATGTGCTTGTTATTGTTTCTATAGTAACAGCTCATTTACAGGGACTTGTGATGGTGGCACTCCTTATAATAAGCCTAATAATGAACAGATTAATCACTTGCTGTTGTTTAACAAAGAAAATCATTGATATTGACATGTTCTGTCAGGAGATGTTTATTTAACGTTAATGGAGGGAGTCTCCTGTGTTAGTGCTTTGTTACAGTCAGAGGTAAAGCAGTCATTGTAGGTTTTCTGACACAGGAAAGCCTTCAGGATGCTGCGCTTTCCAGTTTCTCTGTAATTTGACAAGCATGGTAAAAAGAAAGGTTAGTGAGGGAACAGCTGTTTATAGCTGCTATAATGTAAGTAATAACAGGAATTTACCTGTTGTGTAGATGTTCCATTTTCCATACCGGGTGACAACCCCTTGGCAGAGCACAATCGTACACACAGTCATGCCAGTCACCCTACAACGCATAACTTTGGATTAGAGAGAAACCCCCAGATGCATGGGGAGAACATGCAAACTCCTGGCACACAGGGCAGAGGCAGAATTTAAACCCCCAAAACGTGCTAACCAATAAGCCACCGTGCCCCCATGTTCCACAGTGTTAGATGTAATAAAACGAATTAAACAGTACAGCCATTAAAAGGTAGGTTTCCAACTCTTAATTACAACAGCAGCAGCAGTTTGAAGGTATTGCATTTGTTTATTATGATCATCCAGATTTTGGGAAACAAAAATGATCACAGTCACAGATCCAATGCACGAGCACAGATGTACATGCAATTTCCAGTTGTCATTTGTATGAAGGTAAATATTCAGCCAAAGTTTTACAAGTCTTTTGTAAAAAATTCAGGCATGAGGAAAGTCTATTATGGTCAACGTGTAACACCAGATACTGAAATTGATATGGTTCTCTCTCAGATTCTATCTGGTAAGACCGCCTATTTAAATGATGAGGGTCTTGCTCATGGGTCCATTTTGTGTCTCTCGGTCTTGCGATATCAACTTACAACCTCCTGGTGAGCCAGTCCTTACAAGACTCGTTGAAATAGCGTATCATATCTAAGGACTTTGGTGCGTTTTAGTAATGTTGTGCTTAGCTTCAGTCGTTGTAGTACTCAAGAAGTAGTTGTGCATTTGGTTTTTAGGGAATCCGTGAACCATCATTTGCTTTATGGGACAGAGAAAGGCAATAATTATAAGGCAAAAAAATGCAGTATATGAAGATTAAATGCAAGAAACATTTCTCTGGGGAAACAAAAAAAAACACTATCACTGGCTGAAAAAAAATAATATTGTGTTGTCTGTGTACTTTTTCTTAGTATATTACCTCCCCAACAGAGTTTTTAAGACTGTTAGTACTCTTAGTCCGTGACCTAGTGAACCAGTATCAGGGTGTATTTATTGATAGAGACTGTAAGTTGCTTTGGATAAGGGCGTCTGCCAAATGCCGTAAACGTAAATAAACATACATACTACTTCATTCAAATAAAATAATAATTTCATGAGTTTGTATACTTCTAAAGGCCTAAAAGATTGCCAGAACATTCTGTAGATGCCTAAACTGTAATGTAGTTTTGTGAAATAATTCATAAAATGTCATTTTTAATGTAAATTTAATGCATTTGCAAGTCTCTAACTCTGTTTTAAAAGAATAACGTGATAAACACAGTAAAACTGTCAAACGATTCAGGGTCAATAAATAAGGTATTAGTTAAGTTACAAAAGGATTTTTGTTTTGTTATTATGATCAATTTCATTTTAATGACATTTTCGGCTTTCAGAATGGGCTAATATTGATTAGGCAAATCATCTCCCAGGATATTTTTAAAAATAAAATGTGTTGTGCTTATTAGAGAACCCTCGACTTAGAAAACCACTGTCACTCAAAAGCATGTCAATCGTATGTCAAAGTCCAGTTCTGTAGAGTAAAACAAGATTACAATAACTGAGAAAGTCAATGGCTTTAAGGCAAATTAACAGCTTATTGTATGCAGGCTAGGTAGAAATATGAAAAAGAAGAGAGAGGGAAAAAAAACAAAAAAAAAAAAACAAACCCTGCACAATTAGGAAAAACTCGATCAGTTATTTCAATTAATACTTCTATTAACAATGTTCATATAGAGAAATACAAACAAATGATAGCCTACATACAGTATGCTAAAGTATGAAATGTGGAGGGATGTAGACATTACCCATCATGCACTACTGAAAAGAAAGTCAGGGCTTTATATTTAGTAGCAGATCAACATGGCTACCAGTGACACTTCACATCAAACTGCTGAGAACATTACTGACATTGTTAAATTCTCATCACTATGTAACTGGGGTTAGATTAATAAAAGGGATTTGGACTGGGATTGGCAACAAGGCATCATTACAACATCTCACATCAGTGGCCAAACTACAGCATGTCACCCGATTCATATAAAAATAAATACAGCTTGATCGACGGTCTGTACACCTGCAGCAAATATACATATTTACAAGACAAAACGTAGATTTTTTTTCAGTCCACCCTGTTGTACATTACACACATCATAGGATATGACAAGACATGTGCCCATAATCAGTTTTATACCATGGCCATGGAGAAGGTTCCAGTCAAAAAATGTCTTCACAATGCTATTTTTTTTAATCCATTGATAATATTTCTAAATTCGGATAAGGTACTGGGTTTGCCATACTGATGAGAAAATTCCACACAAACAACCCGGTATACACTCCTTCGGATATTTTCTGTTAGCTTTATCACTCCATGTCGCCATTTTTCAAAAAGGCAGAAGCCCAGTTAGCAACTGACGCTAACTGTATTTAGAGCGTAATTTTATCTGCCTAGAGCAATTTTTTAAGTAATTTCCCAGCACATCTGAGGTAAATGTTGATATTCTCGACAACCTGGTCTGGTTTCTGCGTTCTCTCTCTGTTTACATTCGCTACAATAAAAGACTTGCAGGTTACATCCTAGCTAGCTAGCTAAATTTTTCACCTCAGTCAGTAACTAGCCTCCATTCGTAGCATCCACATTTCCTAGTTGCTTAGCAGCGGTGTTAAACAGCAGGCAAAAAAATAGCAGCTGACTAAATACATTAAATAAATGTATTGATAAATACCACCTCACAAAGCGATAGTCTCTTGAAGTGTGAATATGGCAACGTTTTTGCGCAATTGTTGATAAATTTTTCACGAATAATAAAGTATTGGCACCCTCCAATCAATAAACTTGCTTTGTCTCACGAATAATAAAGTATTGGCACCCTCCAATCAATAAACTTGCTTTGTCTCATGTTCAGTAGTACTTCTGACAGGCACCAGGGCCAGTAGTTTAAAGTAAAACAAGCATTTATTTGTGTGATTACATTAAAAAATACTTAATTCGTCAACTACTCATGCCTATCATGAATAATCATGTATATTTAAAGGCAAAAATATGAATTAACATTTGCGTAAATGTATTCCTGAGTCAAAACATCAGTTCTGTACACCATTTTAAACCTTCCAGTGAACATTATGGTACTGCCTTTCTTCTCTCCTTTAGATTTGTCCAAAATAAAGGATCTCTGTAAGACGGCTGTCCTTATGCTGCTTTCTGAATTTGACAGACTTTAATCTCAGGAGCTCAAGGGGTGTGGAGATATTCTGAAGTGTCCACAAGAACAACTAACTCTTAGAAGATATGCAACACGTTGTAATTGTGGACACCAACATATCTCCACACAGAATCTAAGTGATTATCGGCACATGCCTACTTGTACGTACACCTGAACAAATCTTGTTAAGAAGTCCTACATGTTTAAAAGGATTTTATGGTCATCATATTACACAGTCAACAGCTCACGTTGTAGTAAACTCCAGGACAAATAGAGGGACATGAGGACTCTAGTCCAAGTTGTATTTCTTTAAATACGTGATTTAGACTTCATGAATGGTTCTCTCAGATGGCCGGTACTCGGATCCCGTGGCTGAGGGCTCGTTGAATGAGTGAGTCTTGCACTTCATTCGGCCACGTTTGGTGGCCAAGGAAAGGCTGCGCTTGCTGGATGAGATGATGTCTGAGATGAAACTCTTGCAGTCCACACACACCTCCATGGTGCTCCAGTCTTCAGTGAGCTCCTTGGGGAGCTCGATGTCCTCACGTGAGGACGACGCTGAAGCATGACGTGATGACTTGGACAGTCTGAAAGGTATGGAGGAAGAGGTAAAAGATAAAGAATGAAAAAAAAAATCAAGAAATTCGATTTGGTTTGAGTGATTGTTGTAGTACCCAAGTGTTAAAACGTAAGTCACATCATGCTGGAAAAACGGTCACTGCTAGATAAACTGTTCTTATACTTGGAAATTAGTTGCTTCTATGGCAATGCAAACCACACCAAAATTGATAGCTATGCACTAACATCTGGTTCAGGATAGAAAACCTCAGGTAATCTGGACTGTTCACTTTGTGAGTGAACACCACACCATGATGCCATTAAAGCCTGATCTAAGAAGTCTGTGAAGGCTGAAGGATATAGTACCTGCTCATGGTGCGCTGAAGGCTAGGCCGGCGCTGGCTTGTGCTCGTCTTCTCTGATTTGCCCCGGGACAACGTGGAAGTGGATGGTCCCAGAGAGTAGATGGGTAGACTGCTATACGGCTTAGAGGGCAACCGAATCTGTGCGAGTGTCAGGAAACACAAAAGTCTGTCAAAATATGGTCTTTTACCAGTAATGAAAACACACTTGTCTATTTTGTAAAATCCTGTGTCACTTTGTCTTCTAATTAAAAGGTAGAAAATAAAAGGCTTGGAGGATAGCAGACCAAGCACGAGTTCTTGTACCTTGGCATTTATAGTTAGGACCTTAAAATTACAGCTAAGCATTAAGAAAATGTCTGTATATGACATTTTATATTATTCTCTCCCAAGTCCGCTTATCTTGTGTAATTCAACATTTCTCATTCTCATTCAATTCTTAATATGGAATAGAAACTCATTATACATCTACTGTGTTATATGTTCTTTAACAGAGTTTGTGGAAAGGTTCCTGGAAAAATGGCTGACCCATGCTTTTCCAGGGGCATGTATTAAATTTGCATTTGACTGGAGAAGGAGTTACTACTGTTATCGGGATACAAGTCAAGCCATTTGATACTCCGCACCTTGACTTCCTGTTTTAAACTCTACTTTAATGAAGAGAAGTTCTAAAATGACAACCAGAAATTGTGACTTACCTTCTTACAGCATTGTGAGCACACAGGTCTGAGGGAGGAAGGAGAAATCTCGGATGTAAAAAAAAAACAAACAAAAAAAAAAACTGTACACAACTCGTCTACATACAGAATTCATAGCGGATCATCGATCCTTTACCTTTTGCAGAACTGGCAGGTGTAAGACCAGGTGAAGAAGGAGAACCGTTTAGTTCGACAGCAGAAGCAGAGCTGGATAAAAAAAAAAATAAAAAAATAAAAAAAAAACCCTCTTAACAGAATTTTCCACTCAAACATTAGGAATGAGAATAAAAATTATTCTCATTAGAAGTACTTTTTAAAAAAATAATATTTTCTCTAAAATTATTTGCGCCGAAACGAAAGAATACGTGCCAGCCAGCTCTTCACAATCATACAACAGCTACCAAGAGGGTGAAGGCAAACATGTGCTTCTTCCAAGAAACACGAAGCCAACCAACCTTATCTTTTCAAACTGCTGCTCATGCTGCATCACAAACGGAGGAACGCGCTATCTGCCCTCTTCCACATACACAAGCACACACGATTGGCTGGCGTCACTGTGATTGACAGCGGAGAGAGAGTATGCCCTTCCCACCCAGACAGCACAGCTAATTTGACTTCCTTTACAATAACTTTTCTCTCTGTCTTGATCACCGTTACTTTTTCTCTTCATGACTCATCTGTAATGTGCTCGATATCCGTAGTGTGTTATGTAAGCAGTTCTCCATTCCTACCTTTCCTTTCTTTAGAGCGTTGTAGATGTCTTTGTACTGCTGGAACTTCTCTAGCTCGGCTTTAACCAGGACCTGCCGGATGTGCATCACCTCCTCCACTGTGAGGGCCAAACACTCCACCGGGAAGCAGAACTCCTCCTGAACACCCACACAGCAAACTGTTTAGCACACACAGCACACATCACAGAGGAATCGAAGTTCAAATAAAAAAAATAAAAATAAAAAAACACTGACAAGAAAAAAAAAAAAGAAGAAAATCTAAAACAGAAACATACAGTATAGATATACAGCCCACATATTCGTATTTACTCAAATGTACTGTAGCGCTGTCAGCATGTACGTTTCAGTTTGTTATGTTTCATTGACATCATTTCTTAAAATATGATGATTGTTTCGTTGGAGCTGTATCGCTAATTCCTAATCAGTGTTTTACATGCGGCCAGTCGTATCAAAGCTTGGGACAAGAATGCTTAGGATAACTTCTGCGTCTTCTGCTGGAGCTTTCTAGACTTATGAGTTAAAATCCTGCTACTGTGAATAATCTCAGATGGATACTCTAAAGATCTGCACTTCACTGGATAATCTCACCTGGACTCTTATTCACGATATGCTCATACTGAACATCCTTACAATACACTCAGTACTGATTGTCTTTACAGTATACAGGTGTAAAGGATTCGTAATTTATAATGTCACTGTCCGGTGTCAACCAAAAGAGGACGAGTTCCCTTTTGAGTCTGGTTCGTCTGAGGTTTCTTCCTCATGTTGTTTCAGGGAGTTTTCCCCCTCATCACTCTCACCTCACGCTCTTTAGGGATCTAAATCTACGTCCAGATTTCTGTAAAGCTGCTTAGTGACTCTTTTAGTAAGTGTATAAATGTTTTGCAAACTAGAAATTCAAGTTTCAGTACCACTGAATTTCGTCGTACTCGTGACCATATCTTGATAAATGCCTATTAGTTGACAAAATGACGAGGAAACGGTGAAAGAGTACCTCCTAAGCGAAGTGTGTGATAAATTTAACCTTCCAATAATGCAGCTCAGCCAGTGCAGCTTGTCTGCTACCACAGACACATTAACTCTGTCTCCTTTTATATGTGTAATTTCTTTTGTCCTATGTTGAATGACTAGTCTTATTTGTTTTATTTATGGAGTTGCCTTGTTTCAAGTCATGAATATGAAATGAATTACGTAGTAATTTTCCACTAAATTCGTAAATTCACAAGTTAAAACAAACCAAACGTACATATACAATAACAAATATACAACTTATACATTCCTAGTTACTCAGAAGCCGGTGAAAAAAAAGAGTTAATTCTTGAAGAGACATATGATTCCAATAGTTATTGAGGTTTATTTAAAATTTTGCCGTGTTTAGGAAAATGTATGGCTTCATCTTGAGCAACTACTTTTATTTATTAAAAAAAAAAAAAAAAAAACTGTAAAATTGAGCATGCAAGAGTTCCTTATTGACCCACTAAGGATCTGGAGCTCTGTCTGCATGGAGGGAGGAATTGCCGGACGTTTGTGGGCGTCTCCTTCTCTATGGAGTGTCTCCTCTGTGCCGGCTGCCTCCTCTCCGGCTGCGGTGTGGAGGAGATGGGCAGGAACATGGGCGGAGCTAAAGACAGCAGACATTGTACATTAATAATAATTAAAAAAAACTTTTTTATTCAGTATCTTTGAGTGTTCACTCTGTCCGTCACTGCAGGTGACTCACTCTTCTTTCCCACCACAGACTCCGGCGATGTGTCCTCAACTATCGGTGTGGAGATGCTGGAGCTGCTGGCTGACCTCTGACCCGCTGTCTCATCCTGCGGAATGGAACATACACCAATTAATAGTTATGGAAATCTATATGGTAAGTTAATGCTTAGCATTAAAAATCCCATGGACTTGCTAATAGTAGTAGTAGTAGTAGTAGTAGTAGTAGTAGTAGTATCTTAGCAGTAGTGATTCCTGGGTTCATTTTATAATCTTGCCTGGAAAATACAGCATTGCTAACCGCTGTAAAAGGCAGATTTATATATCTAACATGGCTAACTATGAGTGAAAAATAATAAGGGACATGTTAGTTTTATGTGGACACGTCTCCATTCACTTTCCTGCATGCTAGCCATATTAGCATTTTTTCCTTCATACACACTCACGTCTGAGTCTGAGCTGCCCAGTTCGGCGAGAGTGGGGGCATGGAGTCTCTTTCTCTGGAAGCCGCTGGTGCTGTTTGCCTGGAGTGACGAGCCATTAGCTAACGAGAGCGAGCTGGATGCCTTCCTCGCTGCGTCAGGGGCGGAGACGTCTGGACAAAGTGACACATTGCTGTCACACAATAAAACATGCAGGCGTATGGGTGCACAAGTGTGTGTGTCCGAGAAGGTGTGAGCGAAGGTCAGTCCACAAGTAGACACCACAAGCTGGTGTTACACACATACACACAACATGTGAGTCACACGGTGTGCTCAGATGACCATGTTTGTGGACCGTTTTGAGGCTCGTCCAACTGACAGATCTTGTCAGCTGAGCACACCATCATTTGTGCCACGTATCAAGAGATAAATTCAAAAGGTTGCCAGATTGGATCAAAAGTTACAGATCCGAGATAGGGTTTATTCACTATTAAATCAAGTCTTTTGGTTGAACTGCTAATGACACAAAGGCATGAAATTAAACGACACCCGTGCTGCACGTTTGACTGAAGCATCACGGACAAACCAAATCAAAAGGAGCGAATCACACCATAAACAGGGAACAGTCAGATCGCACGGCTTTACCTGACGAGTCAAAACTCTGAGACATGCTAAGCGGCCGAATTACTGCAAGGACAAAAAGAATCAGTGGGTTAAAACAAGCAGATTTTCCTTGTATATTAAAAACAGTGGAGAAATCTCTTCAAGATTCCATATCTGGTGAAATGATGACACTTCAACTGAGATATCACATATTCTTTGGTGTCTAGAAGGGTCATAAAATAGGAAATTGCCTTCATGGGCTAACATCAGTAAATCATTAAAGCATCAAACTAAACTTTTAACTGAGTAATGACTAGATACATTGGGCCTCATTTATCAAGCTGGATACGAACAGATTTATTCGTAAATCGTTCATGCGAACGTTTACACAAGTAATGAGGTATTCATGAAAATTCTGTAAATTCGAGGGGGAAAAAAAAAGTTCGTGTCCTACTCGTGCTCCTAATTGTTTGTAAATTCACGCATAAAAAGACTAACTAATGTAAAACCTCAACTTGATTGACTTCAAATCATATTATTTGTCATTTTATATTATTAGCATTAATTAAAGAACATGAAAAATAAAGAAAGCGAGGCAGCACAAACTTATAAATCAAGACAAATAAAAAAAATATACATTCAATTATGACCAAAAAAAAAATCTAAAAATAGCCAGCGCATAAACAGAGAATGGCCGGTTTGCCTGCAAACAACTCAGTCGATGGAAGATTTAGAGCTCGCTTTTTTATTAGTAGTGTAATTATTGTAGTGAATATTTTTATTGGCATATTGGCAAGTGAGACAAAATACCTTCCATTTCTGCATTTCAGACTTTACCCTGAGCTTTCTTTTCATGCTCACCAGCTGTCTGTGTGCTCAACCTTTTATGGAGTTTTGTGGGCGTCAGTAAATGCAAATGAACTGTGTCGGGAACACGCTTTACGCTTCAACGTACGCATGCGAGGACAAAGAAAATCAGCATTTCCAAAACTTTTGTAATCCGGACGAAATTAAATTTTTTCGGTTTAGCTTGCGCGAGCATTTACACACAACTTTACTAAAAGATTGATAAATGAGGCCCACTGAAATTAACTGGAGCAGACTGAGTTTAATGCAGCATAGCAATGAATAATGCACCACATGAGTCTAATCAACAGTTTGCGGCTCAATTGGCAATTTAAAAGGACTTTAGAAGAATATACAGCATATTATCATCATAAAATGCATATATGTACATCATGTGTGCAAGTTATCCAAAGCTCTGTATCAAATCACGCACTATGCACTATACTCGAACACTACACTCTGTGTTCTTTACTAACTGGGTTTAGTATCACGAGGTAGTATCACAGAATCATAGCAGTTTTTATGCTGAACAGAAATGACAAACTGTAGTGTGCAGTGTGTGTAGTGTACAGAATTGAGGAAATTGAGGCATGTGAAATGTTAATAATTGAAGAAATTACAGCCATCACCACTTGTTTCATTAAAACACATGCATCTAAAATGATCAAAGACAGATCTGTTGTTGGTAGGTAAGAAATCAAAGTTATTTAATTCATTATTTTATTAAATAGTGACATCATTACAAACTGCTGTTGTATAAATTACTGACTATTAATAGTACAGTCTGTCACGGATTCTCAAAAATGTGAATGCGGACCAAAAGTGGCTAGTGCAGTACAAAAATACAGGATATGGGATACCACCCAATATGTTTGTGTGCACATGTGTGTGTTTGCGGTCTCACCCAGACTGCTCCTGCGAATCTGGTCAGGTGACACTGGGCGGAGCTTCCTCTCGGATTTGATCCCCTCCAGGATCCTTTCATGGAGGCTCGGAGGACGTTCCACCTGAGGCTTCAGCTTACGTGCTGACACCTGCAAACACACACACACACGTCGTAGGTTACCATCACTCATTCCCACACACAATAAAGTTACATTTAAATAAAACACGGTATTGAATAAACCAGCATTATATTGACAAGCTAAACATCACAAAAGGAAAAAAAAAAATGTACGTAACCAAGACAGCCATATCGCTCAACAACGCTATAATTAATTGGAGTCCTCAACAGTGCTTTCGTGTGTTTTGAGTGTATTGACGAATGCGTGATGGTACTCACAGGATTGAGGGGCGGTCTGGATCGGATGAACTCCAGGATGACTTCATGTGCGCTCTTCTTTAACCGAGGAAGAACGTCTCCGTTCACCTGAGGGACACACACAGGTCCGTTATAGGTCTCCATTTGGTCCAAGTAGGAGCGTGTAGGAAGTTAAATCATAATAAATAAATAAAAAATAAACAGCCATTATTAGCATTTACACCATTTGCACGTTTTACATTTGGTCTATATATGTTCTGGGGGTAGAATTTCAAAATGGCAGCTCAGACGGACACACAGCCACAAATGGCGAAAGCGCACTCTTGGGTTTTTTTTTTTGCACACTTATTATCTTTAGGATCACATTACTGACCTAACCTCCATTTTATTAAAAAACATGCACCACAGTCAGGCTCAGATAGCAATACAGATTCTTTACCCGTCTGTATTCAGACACCAAATACTAGGCAAGTACTAGGAAATGCATATATTAGTGGTTTTGCTGATCTAGAGTAGAGTTTGCAGACGGCAAAATATAGCTTGGAAGCTGCTGCATTCTAAGGGTGGTTTGATGGTTTTTAAAATAACCCAGGCTTTAAAACGATATATTTTGGTATCAAAATATCAAGTCATGATGACAGGATTTTAATCCTTTAATACCACGTCCTCATGTCTTCCATGGTACTAAAAGAACAGAATTGATGAATTTGTCATGTCTACATGGGAAAGAGGAATCTGCTCACCGTTCATGTACGAACACTGGTGCTAGGGGCTAGCACGTTTACAAAAACATAGACGCCTAGCATAAACAAGAAAACGAGTCTGCTGAGGTGAATGATTTAGCTAGCTAGCTTGGCTCCATGAAGTCGTGCATATGGAAATTGTAAAAGGCATAATTCCTTTACAATGTGGAAACCACACATAAATGTCAGAAATATCAACATTTCACTCAGGTGTGTTGTTTAATTTCTATAAATACGATTAGCATCAGACGCTAGCAATGTATTGCCACGGGTTCCGCCATATTGACAAACGTTGCATCGGTATTGCAGCACAACTCTTGAGATCAGAGCCATCATAAAGTGATCCGAGACCAAATTCATGAAGGCAAGTGCTGAATTAAAAAACATCATTACTGCTAACGCGACTCAATTGGAACATGAACAGATTAGTTGTGTTTTCTTGAGTTATCATTAGGAGTCATTTATTATTTATTAATTTTCCACTTATATAAGAGCAGGAGGATGATTCCACGACCAGTGTGCCATTTGTGTACAATGGTCTGTGTCTATTTTATTCACCATGACTTTGCGCAGTGTGTAGCGTTTGGCGCGGATGTCGTCCATGAGCATCTCGTAGGGTGTGAGCTGAAACTCGATGGGCAGAGGGTTATACTGCCTTTCCTGCACCTTCTTCAGCTTCACGCCGGTCCTCAAGTCCCTCATCACCTGCACCCAGAACCTCGCCTGAACAACACGACAAATTAACACACACACACACACACACACACACCACCGACTACAGTCACACACTTTAAAAGTACTTCTGAGGGTTTTTTTTTTAGTCCTATCGCTCATTGCTTAAGATATAACATTATGTAGTGCACTACGTAGCCTGTGAAACATCATTTGAAATTTAGGGTGAGCAAATAGGGGTGAGCCCAGTAAGTGCCTGTTGGAAACTATTCACTGTTTACATGTAATATCAGTTTTAGGACAGGTATTTACTTGAGCATCAACTTTGAATTCTGAAATATGAGGGATACTCCTGAAGGTAATATTGGGATCCTGTGTTTAGAATAAGAGATTTCATGATGATTCACTCACCCAGTCTTCGTTCTGGAGCTCATTCAGGTCTCTGGCTGAATTGGCAGTTTTGTTGTCTTCCATCTTCCGCAGGTTCTGACCAATCACAGGCAAAAGAAAACATTTTACACCTCTGACATCACCATCAGAGACCCTGAGTATTTATACTTGCCAGTCTTAATGAAGAAGGTGTGGCCTATGTGTGTCATTCCCAACGAAAGGGGCCGTGGCCTTTGTGTTTGCCAGTCCCAGTAAAGGAGGTGTGGCCTCAGTGCCAGCCAGTCTCAGTGAAAGAGGCATGGCCACTGGAGGCATGGCCTTTGCACACATCAGTCCCGGTTTAAGAGGCATGGGCTGTGTCCCAGTTGGCATACTTATACTATGTACTAAAAGTATGTACTCTTTTTGTGAAGAAAAAGTGAATACTTTTGAGTGCAAGTACTGGGACATACTAATACGTTGTGTAATGGAAGAGAACGTTTGTTGGTGCCAATGAAGGAGGTGAGTCCTCAGTGTCTGTCAGTCCCATTGAAGGAGGTGTGGCTTTAATGTTTGTCATTCCCAGTGAAGGAGGTGTGGCTACACATTCCTCAAAATACTTTGTGCTTAAATTCAAACAGAATGTTGAATTGCACTGCATCACATTGTATCAAATTAAAAAAAGAGATGTAAAGTATATTGTAACAAATCCATGGTTGCTTTTAATGCCTCTTCTTTACATTGGGGTTTAATGATCACACACTATATTGTCTCAAAAGAAGAGATAAACACACCTAAATTTCAGATAAAACACTAAAAATGGTGTGTCCGAGTTTGAGTTTTTAGTGGCACTGGTTTGATTTGGAGCCTCTGGTACCTTCCGTAATAAAGCTAGAATTTACAGCAGCTTTTCTTTTTTATAGTGGGCTTTTTCTTCAGGCACAAAACAAAAGCCTGTAACAATAAACCCCTGTGGGAACAGACAGAACCGCCTTTAAGAGACAAAACATGCTGGGTAGAGGAACATCTCATCTTACACATACACACAAAACCAGATTGGTAATCCAGGACGGCATTGCTGGCGTACTGGGGACAATCAGGACGTCCCAAGATCCTCAGCACTGTTCGCTGAAGAAACAGCCTAGCTAAATGCACATCTTAAAGCTTAGCTAAATGCTCGTACATATTTTATTTAGCTTGAATTACAGACAGAACGTTTTAATTAGCGTAAACTGAAACCTAATGCACATTAATGAACTTAAACGGCAGCTCTTAAATAGCTTACAGTGCTGCTGGTTTTAAAGCTAAAACTGATGACATAATGATAATTCATCGCTGTCGATGTATCCCAATGTGTAAATTTAGATGCTTCACTCTCTCCTTTGTGTGATGGGAGTTGTCCATTATTTCATAAATACCTGCAAGTAATTATTATAGGGTCCATTAGATGTATAATAAGATGGTGTTTCAAAATTACTGATTAAATTAACATATCAGATAGTTGTTACATACATTTAACTGAGTAACTGGCCAAAATGAGCATTTATTCATTATTACCTATCAAAGAAACCACCAGATTAGTCTAATACATTCTTTTTAGATTATCGAATTTCAATCACAGACCAGACCATCATCTAACTGTACTCATTTACGTCACTAAATTACACGTGTTGTCTCAACCATGCTCCTGATCTATTACCCACAATTCTCTCTGTGCAAGAAAGCTGCACCTCCGAGGTCACCATCATGTGACCGTCATCTATTTCGACTGCTCGTCTCGTTTAAAGATTTTACTGGAACGCACTTATCAGAAATGGTTCAAAACGGCTCTACAGCACAGATATTTTCCTCACCTCTTTTGCACTCCTAATTTTTTCCAGAAACGTCCGCAGTTCCATGGTTTCAGCATAGAGTGCGCGACACACGGCCCGGTAGTGATCAGGGGCATCGGCCGGGCTCGGGAGGTGCATCGAGCACAGCTACGGTACAACGATTAGCAAAACATTATCATTGTTATTACTTTAAAGAAATCAAAACTTAAAAAAAAAAAAAAAAAAAAGTCAACTCAGAACACCATTGCAATTAATCTTGTACGTCACTAAAGATGAAATCACAATCTAGTTTGAAATGACAGTAATACTGTATTAGATGCTACAACATTGACTAATTTGTCCGATACTGTAGGTAACTTTGCATTTCCATTTCCACTCCGTTACGTTCCACCATTAAACCTCAGCTTCCTTACGCAGTAGAATATACAAATAAAAAGTAAATGTTCTCCTGCCATCAGTCATTTAATTTTGAAGAATATAGGGATGGTTCATTCCATTATTTCGAAGCCAGGACTCTTAAAGGACATACCAGGTACCCAGAAGTTGAGGACTTGAGTTGGCGTACACTGGCACGTTTGGTAGAAATGGACAGACGGCGTTTGTGAGTCACTCACTGCTTGATCTTGGCTGCTGAACAGCCAGTTTGTGCTTTTCTCACTTTATCAGCAAAACAGCATTGCACCAAGCAACCATGCAGTTTGCTTACTGCTTACACACATTCACACAGACTCTTCAAGGGACCTGATAAATCCCTACAGTACTGGACAGTACACTCAGTAGACTCAGCAGATTGTGCAAATGAAGCCAGGAACCTAGAAAATGCTCGTTTAGACTAAATATTCGCACTTCAGCAGCTTTATTTGCCTGACTGTCAATTACAATTCCAGGGAATCTGAACGAAAAAAGAAAGAAAGAAAAAAAAAAAATAAAAAAAAATAAGCTATTCGGACAGGCCATTGGATACGTCAAGCTTTTTCAGAGGGTGAAATTGGACAGATATTGCATAATGCACTATACTTCATTCTGACTGGCCAATCACTGCATTTAATGGTGTATCATTAATGACTACGCAACGTAACATTCCAGAAGATTCTGCTACCCTTATCTCATTTTTCCTCTAGCTCATTAACACGAACACTAAACTGACTGCTGTTGCTACAGTATTACCATTGATATTATCTAGCTAGCTGAGTAGCGACATACTGTGTCATTACATGGAACAACCTCCAGACATCCCACTTTGCTTTGTTAATCCACTACATTGCCATTATCTTGTTCTGATGAAGTATTTTTCTTAGTCAAAGCTTGTATCCTGTTGTAAAATCTTAGCTACTGGGCGAGCTAGCTATTTAACATGCTAGCTCTCTATTCCATACAAATATGTACATAATTAAGAGGACACAAGCCATAAAGGTTCAAGCCACAAAAAAGTCAACTTGGTGTTATGAGGGAAGTCGATGAGAGCAGGTTTAACCAATATTGGGATGGTGGCCCAATAAAAATGTATTAGATTTATTCATAAATATGACACGCTCTAGTACCTTAAGAACATCTCGGTAGTGGCGGCTCCCTCTTCTCTGGCTGAGCTCTTCTTCCTCCTCATCCTCGGTGGCTTCGTAGCCTTCGTCAGGGCAGGGGTCAGGGTTCAGCTCGGTCGTGTTGGTCATGAGGTCGATCAGCCGCTCGAGAGGTGGGCTCAGTTCTCTCTCCTCGTGCTCCTTCAGGCCATAGTCCAGAGCTTTGTAGATCATAATGCCCAGAGACTCAATTACATTCTACACACACACACACACACACACACACACACACACACACACACGTTTAAAGTTTTCTCAGGGCCACACTAAAACCACCAGATACCCTACGTTCACTTAAATGATTCCTCAGACCAATCCTGTGGTGTATGTGGTCCGATGTTTCTCTAGTTCCCCACTCACAACTTTAGCTGCTACCTGCATTAAAGTTCCCAATTACTGTTTGATGTGCAAAAACGGAAAGAAAAAAAACAAAACCCAACTTAGAATCTTATCTTGTCATAGAAAACATATATTTAAATGTCTACAGAGACATTATGAAGAAAAATAAAGCTTGGAAGGTAGTAGCAGAGATTGTTGGTGTATCTGGTGAGTGCACGTCGCTAGTGTAGCTTGCTTTGCTAATCTGCCAATGAAGCTATGAAGCCTAGCACGTAACATGTAAATCTAACAACCAATCACTAGTCTTCACTAGTCAGTGTTGGAAGATAGACACACACACACACACACACACACACACACACACCACTGCTTATCATCAAAACTAAACTAATCACTGTTTCCAGACAAGTAAACATTCTCTCCATGGTAACCATGATTGAAATTGATATGGAGAAATGTGTGTGTGTCTGTGTGTAACATGGGGAGCATCATCTACACTCCATTACATTCGACCACATCAACAGTCTGAACATAATAGACACTTTGACCACACGATATCTCCCCCCCTTTGAAGCCAGGAAGTTCAATGATGATGAACACCAGCCAAGTGAAGAGACAGAGGCTGTGCAATTGCATGCACTTCAATAAAAGGACCCTTGTGATGTCAAGCAATCAACCATGGCCTGAAATAAAATGACCTGATAATAACCACTCCAGTCTGAAAACAGCTCCCCTGCTAGTGATGCCTAATATGTTTGCTGATTGACAATCATGGAAGATTAAGAAACAATTTTCAAAAATGTGAGGTGAATAAGAGTGTGTATCGCTTACTCCGAGTCAATTAATACAGTCCCTTCTGAAACTATTGGAACAGCAATGCCAATTAATTTATTTTCGCTGTAGACTGAAGATATTTGGGTTTGAGATCAAAAGATGGATATGAGAAGAAAGTTTAGAATTTCAGCTTTTATTTCCTGGTGTTTATATGTAGTTGTGTTAAATGACATAGAACAAAGCACTTTTTGTATCATACCACCCAATTTTCAGGCAAGCATAAATATTGGAACATGTGACTGCCAAGCTGCCACTGTTGGGCCCTTGAGCAAGGCTTTTAACCCTCTTTGCTCCAGGGGAGCTGACCCTGTGCTCTGACCCCAACTTCCTAGCATGCTGGGGTATGCGAAGAAAAGAATTTCACAATTTATACGTGACCAATAAAGACTCATTATTATTATCATTACTCTTGGTTTTAGCCTTCAGTTTCACCTGTGAAGACTACATTTATTGTTAAAAAGGATAAGCCAACATGAAGATCAGAGAGCTGTCTATGGAAGAAAAGCAAGCCATTATGAAGCTGAGAAAAGAGGGAAAAATCAATCGAAGATATTGCACAA
The DNA here is from genome assembly GCA_024331685.1 of Stegophilus panzeri. NCBI lineage: Eukaryota > Metazoa > Chordata > Actinopteri > Siluriformes > Trichomycteridae > Stegophilus > Stegophilus panzeri. The sequence goes on along the minus strand of JANDJT010000131.1, from coordinate 16,959,558 downwards.
AGATTCGGCATAGCCAGTACAACAATTTGGAATGTCCTGAAAAAGAAAGAAACCACCGGTGTACTGAGCAACAGATGCCAAATGGGTCAGCCAAGGAAAACAACAAAAGCTGATGACAATCATTTTGAGAGCTGTGAAGAAAAACCCAAAAACAACAGTCAGTCACATCAACAACCTCCACAGTGCAGGGGTGAAGGCACCACAAATCACAATCCACCATTCAAAGAAGAACAGAAATATAATGAGACCGTACCACAAGACGCAAACCACTCAACAATAAGAATCAGAAAGCCAGATTGGAATTCACAAAGAAATACAGAGACAGAGCCACAAAAGAATCTGGAATCTGGCTGCTTCTGGTACAAGCTGACTAATCTTTATTGATGATGTAATTCATGATGGTAGCAGCAGAATGAATTCAGGAACAGGAACATTTTGTCTGCCAATTTACAGAGAAATGCATCCAAATTAATTGGGAGGAACTTCATCATGCAGCAAGACAACGACCCAAAACACACTGCCAACTCAACAAAGGAGTTTATCAGGGGGGAAAAGTGGAAGGTTTTAGACTGGCCAAGTCAATCACCAGACCTTAACCCAAATGAGCAGCATTTCACATCCTGAAGAGGAGACTGAAGCGAGAAATCCCCCAAAACAAACAACAACTAAAAGAGGGTGCAGTAAAAGAATGGAAAAGAATCACAAAAGAAGGTACCAACAATTTGGTGATGTCAGTGAGTCGCAGACTTGATGCAGTTATTCCAAGCAAGGGATACGCAACCAAATACCGAGTGTTATTTACTTCAATTTACATCAAGACTTATCTGTTCCTATACTT
>JANDJT010000131.1:16935793-16955924 GCA_024331685.1 Stegophilus panzeri | reverse complement strand
TATTTGAAACACTAGAACTATTCTTTCTAGATTTTTCATTCTTTAAAACACATTGTTAGTGCATTGTTAATATCTTGCGCGTCATTTTTTAATTCGAACGTGCATATTTATTTTAAATTCGACAAATATTCGAAGTTCGAATTTTTATTTGACAGCCCTAGATCAGACGAGAAGACCGAGGCAGATGGCTAAAATGTTTTCGACATTCATTCTTATGTAAACAAACACGAATGTAAACACAATATCGCGGTCACCAAAAATGATCGAGGTCACGTCCGTGTATCGTACGATGAGTCGATAATGTCATTATCGTGACTACACTTCTGTATCTGTCTGATTCTCTGTAAAACATAACACTAACTTTTAACCAAAAACAAGACCGCTTCTGAAAGACAAACTTTCTCTCGCTGGTCAAAAATAGTGTCTACACAAGCAGCCTCCTGAATCGTAAAAACCCAGAGAGGAACGGACAGCTTCACTCACCGTGACCACAGCGGACGCCGAGTGCTCTTTCCCTGCAAGGAGAAATAAAAGAAGGAAGGTCAGGGCCACTGAGCATTGCTTTATGGTAAATTTCAGAGGTTACTACACTTTACAGTTTCTCAGTAATGTGACAATCAGAATTTTTGTTTCATTAGATTCAAGAAAGAGTTGAATAGGCTGGTAAAGGAATAACTGTTTATAGCTTCTATGACATACAGTGGAGGTCATAAATTTACATACACCTTGCAGAATCTGCAAAATGTTAATTTTTAAACATTCACTGATTCTCAAGAAGGCAACACGATACAGGGGAGCCAGGGGGGTGTAAACTTTTGAACAGGATGATCGGTGTAAATTGTTATCATTTTGTCTTCTGGGAAACATGTAAATATCTTATGTAGCTTCTGAAGGGCAGTACTAAATGAAAAAAATAAGATATTTAAACAAAATAATAACAATATACACCGATCTTCCTGTTGAAAAGTTTACACCCCCCTGGCTCTTAATGTATCGTGTTGCCTTCTTAAGCAGCCGTGAATGTTTGCACCTTTTGTAATAGTCATGTACGAGGCCCTCAGTCGTCCTCGATGTGAAAAGATGGATCTCAACATCATATAGCCGCTGTTGGAAAGGGGTCAGATATACAGAAGATGCCGGAAAAGCAAGGAATTTGCAGGACCTGGAGGATTTTTCTGAAGAACAGTGGGCAGTTTATATTTAATATGTTTATTATTGTGTCTTGTGGACTATATGTAAACATCTGTTATGTGAAATAGCTTATTCAGGGCAGAACTAAATAAAAAACAAAATGCAATTTTTATGATCAGTCTTTTTAAGTTAACATTTTGCAGAAACTTATGACCTCAACTATATGTGATGACAAGAACTAACTTCGCAGATGTTCCACAACATTAAAGGAAAACCCTTGTGCGTCAATTAAAAAAAAAAAGTTATACATAGGTCCACAGAGGACAAAAATGTCCATGTCCAAAAACTGTCATAAAATATTATATATTAATATTTTTTTCCGCTTTAACTGACAGATTTTTTTTTTTAACCAGCACCAGTTCTGATCACAATTACCAAACATTCGATCATTTTCAGAATTTTAACCATTTAAATGCTGGTTTCTTTACATAATGCAAAATCTTCAAAGCTCAGTAACCTTCTTGGACTCATATACATGGGGTGGGATTTGTGATTTCCAGTACAAAATTCAAATGTTTTAAAACTTTGTCAACAAAGTAAAAGGCTATTAACACAGAATGCATGATTTTATGCTTAAACATCATGGGGATTATATATTTGCAGTTTGAATGGGTTTCGTTGGGGAAATTTTTTCCTTAAGGCCCTGAGTGTAACTATTTTGTGTACATAGTTTAAAATAGATTTATGAAAGCAAATGAGGGTGAAATATTAAAATTCCAATAAAAAAAACACACACCTTTTGCGAAATTTATGCTGTTTGCATTAACACAGACAAAATTATTAAAAAATTTTATAAAAAAAAATAATGAAAGACAAAACTGCCCATAAGGGTTAGTAAAAAAAAAAAATTAACCATTGGCAAATTGCTACGGTATAAGAGGAATAATAATAAAAAAAAAAACCCCAGGATGTTCTGTAACAGGAAAAGAAGATGTATGGATGTAATCCATGTATCGGAAAACATTTCTAGCACAGACTCTCAAAAACTTCAAATCGCCAAAAGTAACATACTGCCGCTTTAAATGATAAAGTACAAATCAATTAGTGGTGAGGCTGAATCAGGGATGTTAGAGCAGGAAAAGACCAAACTGTGCCGAGTTTGTTGAGCTTATTATCTGGGGGTGGAATCAGTCTCCTGACAAAAGAAGTGAAAAGCAAGCAACGTTCCTTACAATCTATTTAATTAAACGGCTTATATTAGGTGACAAGATGAACAAAGCATAATGAACAATACAAGATTCGAAATATAAAGGTATACTGCACAGTTCCCAGAAAAAACAATGTAATTGTGATCAGTGTAGTAAATGATGTGAACGATTGTATGTTTTCCAAAAAAACAGAGCATTTAGTCAGAAATTTCTATAATCGATATTGCCCAAGTCTAGACTGTGGAGTCATTGTCCAGCTTTACAGCTCACATTCAAATTTCTGGTTGGCAAACTGCTAAACTTTAAGGACATGTAGGATATGAATATACCCAGCTTTGTGATGACTTTAAGCGATTTGTTCTTCTACAAACAGCAACAAGCTCATTCGTCCTGAGGAATGTGTACACACATCAGACACACCCATACACATCCTATAATGAGTCACAGGCGTGACATTAGCCAAGAGTAGATCAACCAAGTCATGACATAATGTAAATACACACCTAACTCATTTGGTATAATGATTTTTTCTTTTATTGCTTCATCATCTACACCTGTATGGAAGTGTATTAGAATGAGTTTAATCCAAGATCAATCATTTAAGAACATGTCGAAATATTATCAACTTGAATCGAATTGCAATTTATAATAAAACTACAAAACGTGCTGTTGGTATGATGTAAAATGTTTTGAACCTACACTGCAACATAGTGTATGTTTTGGGTTTCTGTGGGTGAGAAGATTATTGGGGGGGGGGCAGTAATTACTTTAGCTAATAAATATTTTTGTACATGTTTGTCTAATGTACCTAATATGTGAATATATTATATCTTCGTACATAATATATCATAAACTAAATCTATGCTGCGATCGAATTTCTTTTACACTTGAAAGGGAAAAACTTTGGGAACCTTCAGCACCGAGTATTGCAGCTAGATCAAAAATGTTTCCAGTGGTATTTGAAGAAGAATAAACAAGCTTTAGCCTGGATATAAATGTCAGAAACCTCTGTCAGATACTAGAACTTTTGACTTTTACTTTCCATCCAGAAACTTAACATTGAGGACTTAAAAAGAAAATTTAGGATTTATCTGAACACATGCAACATTGAAAAAAACTGGAGAGGCTGGTGAGGGAACAACTCTTTATAACATCTATAAAGTAAGCAATAACAGGAATTAACCTGTCTCGTGGACATCCCATAATATGAAATGTGACTATAAACAGTAAAAAATTAAAGAATTATACAACAGTTAGTTCTGGTCCACTAATTTGATTGGACAAGTCGCTTGTCCAATATAAAATTCCAATTCTAGCAATAGTTACTAGGAAGTGTCTGTGCGTTACTATGGCAGCACACAATGCTCTATCCAGCTGTGGCTTCGTTGAGAACTATTTTTGTCTGTGGAGCAAAACTAGACAAAGTACTTGGACATATTGTGTCTGAAATGTCAGTTACTCAATAATAATTTCTTGTTAAAACTGTTGTATAAAAACAAAATCGCAGTTGTGCTGTTGTACTGAATATCAGCACGGCTGTAAATAAATGTAGCACTCTTGCTACGGTGATATTGCTTAATTAAAAATTTTAATCAATCATCAACAAATCTCTGTGGTATAAGTGGAGTAACAGACTACGGGTCATGCTGTTATAGGAAAATAATCCACTTCAGGGTGGTAATGGCTTTATGCAATTCAGTAGTATGGATTATTTCATCACACACACCACCCCAGCGTAGATTATTATTTTCATACAATAGCACAGTTTGGCGTGTGTTATTCCTTACATAATAGCAGGAGTTATATAGTACTATATACCAGGGAAGTAACCACCATAGACATTGAGGGGGACACATCCCCCACAATAATCAGATATGGCCAAATTGTCCCCCACAACATTTGATATTTTTGATGCTGCTAAGCTGCACTCAATTATGCACCACTACATATGTTGTTAGAATTACAAAAAGTAAAAATAAATAATAAATTTAGGCTGGTCTGCCTCAGTGGTCTAGCAATACTCGTCGATGTCAAAATGTTTGAAATGGCCAATCAAATCAAAGTGGGCAGAAGCCTTATTAAAGATGTTAAATAACGGTGTTCCAGAACCTACATAGTGCTCAATAAGAATAAGTTAGATTCAGCCGCGACAGGAGTGACTTCGATAAACGCCCATTTGGAAATCGGTAACAAGCGAGATATAAAAATCTAAGACGGAATTTCTTGGAATTTTATCTGTAATGAGATAAATGATAAATAATTTTCAATTAAGAGAATATTAGCATATGCAAAGTATGTATTAAAATGAGAAATTTATTCAGGCACAATACAGAACCACTCGTTAAGGAGAATTCCCTACTCCCTCAGTGCGTGGCTCACATTTAGTATCGGCTCGGCCCGCTTGGAACCTCGACCGAGGTGGTACTAAAAAAAGTACCAGGTACCATGTACTATCCGCAGCCCCCAAAAAGCGAGCAGAGTCGAGTCTAGCCGTACCCTGCAGTTGAAAAGTGGCTATAGAGAACTAAAAAGGACAATTACATCTGTGTCCCCACTTGCCAGTGTTCAGGATGTAATTACAGTCTTGCTATATACACTATAGAAACGATACCCTATTAGAACGAGCGCATTAATTTAAACCTGTGATTTGCCTTGCGGCCGGAACTACTGTCAGAGCTGCTGACCAATCAGAAGCGAGAATTCTCCTCAAGAGCGCTGCGGTATAAAAATAATTGGCTGTTAACAACAAGCCACTTGCGACACATCACATCTGCGCGCGCGACGGCGTCCGCGAGCCGTACAACGGCTTTGACGGTTTAAAACGAAACAGCACGCGCGTCCATGCCAACACGCAGAAGCCTTGTTGCCAGATTGACTGTTTTCCTCCAGAGTTTGATATTTTATTTAAAAACCGGCCCAGGCTACTAATGGATACAAGTTTGAACCAATTCCTAATAAGCTCAATTCTAACCCGAATCGGTAAACACTCAAGTCAGCCCTGACTCCTACGTGGTATTGCACTTTAGCTCTCTGGCCTATATTGATAGCACTCATATTACACAATAAGGCGCTGACTAGATATAAAATAAATGGATGAATTTTGTTTCATATATGTCAGGAAGAGTCGAACGCACAAGAATAAGTGTTTATACAGCTAATTAAGATAGACGTTAAGGTAATTTTGCTGCACATAGACTGGTAAACATGGGTTTAATATTCAAAACACGTGAATCTGAACTGTCAAATCAAAATCAAGCTAATCTGAGCTAGTTTGATGATGATGATGATGATGATGATGGATGGTGTGATGGTATTTACCTGAAGATATTTGTAACCCGACAGTGCCGTCTTTATGGATCCTGACATCTCCTGGTCCTCTGACAACCCTGGGCTGATCCGAACCAGATAAATCCCGACAGCACTGATAACACACCGCCCATGCCTGCTCCTCGTTGATCGGCTGGTCGTACAGCGTTAAGATCTCCTCCAGCGAGAGATCATCAGCCTCTCCATCCGCATCCTCCTTCTCCATGGCGTGAGCCAAAGGAGCCGCGGCATCCATCAGCTGCTCCGAGTTGGCGTCCGCTCACCTTTTACACATCCTCCTTTCATTTTAGTCGTCTTTCACACAGCCTCCCGTTCTTTCCATCCATCCATCGAGAGAGAAACACAGCTGGTAGAGAAACACGCAGAGATCCCTACTGTTACCTGAACGCATTTGTTACTAACCAATCTGGTCGGTGTGCACTGCGCATGCGTACAGTTCTTCACAGTTTTTACGACGACGCCCGAGCTGTACTGCGCATGCGTATCATTGATCATTTTACAGCTTATGGTGTTAAAGGTGTCCAGTGTTGTTTTATATTGCACAAACAGTTTTGTTAACGTCTTGTTTTCACTAGGCTCGACAAACTAATTAATAACGCCAATTTTCTTATAAATCAGCGGTCACGTGTCCCTTTTCTTAAATGGTTTAGACAATTGCTTTGTTTACCTGAGTAATGCAGAGAAAATGTTTAGCCTGCCTCTTGCCCAGAGTCCAAACGCCTCTTATAGTGTTAGTTATTATTTGCTCAATTAAAGGGAAAGTCCCTTCTGAAACACATTAAATATGCTTATACTATGCTGTTTGTGTTGTGTTTAGTGATTCTGGTGCTAATTTGGTGGTTGATGCTGTATTTCTGTTATTCCTTTGAGAGGTTAGTGGCTGTGTACACAGGGGGACATCAATATCGTTAGCGTTGTTACAACTGGGTTTTTAATAGAAAACATTTGATCAAACATAAGTGATAACAGTCAGGTTTTGCTGTTAGCACTTGAAAACAAAAGAACAATAGTTTCTTTTGACACTCCTTTTTTTTTTTTTTTTAGAAATATTCAATGTCATATTAATGAGAAATCCAACATAGAAGGAGCAGAGACAGCAAATGCTGGGCTCAAAGTTACAGAATCCAATGCAACTACAATGTAGTTGTGCTGAGATAGGCAGAAATTTGGCTCAGCTAATTAGTGATCCATTGCCATGGGTGGGATTTAGGGGGCCAGGCCCGCTCACAGAACTGCTAGTGCCCCCCAGTTAGTTTGAAGGATACATGAATGATATTAAGTGATATTGGTTTTTGTTTTGTAGGCTTTTTGCTGTAGATGGTTTCATATAATGAAGGATGATTGTCATATTATCTAAATTGCAGATGCCCTCATTACAATTCCATTCTTCCTTGTGTGGTTGTTTTAGGTCTGGCTTCTGTTCATTTTGTAAAGCAAATTGTTTGCAGAAAAATTAAATGTGGCTCCTGCTTACCATTTTTCTAAACTGTTTAACTATGGAAATGTATTGTGAATTTGTTGTTGATCTCATTGTAATCTCTTTATTTAATAATAATTTTAAAAAGCCTACATGGCAACATATACATCCAAGACCAATTTGTACAACCTCAGTGTCAGTGCTACCAAAGGCCATTTTGAAAAACCTGTAGTTCCCAGCATTCTTTGCAAGGCACTGCATTAGGAGAGTAAATTTAGGGATTAACTGTTATTTTATGTGTTTTTCAGTAAAGGAAAAGACATGTTAGTGTTTACTGTTCTCTTAGGTTGGGCATTTGAAGGGGTTTCTGTAATGTTTTAAAATTTGTGGTTACCATTGTGGGGGGCACGGTGGCATAGTGGTTGGCACATTTGCTTTACACTGCCATGTGTCATAACTGTGGATATAGGATACACCTACATTTCATGTTTACATTATTAGAATTAGTTAGTTAGTGTATTTGTTTGTTTGGCAAGATACAAACCGCACTCACCTGCACAGGTATTTAAAATATAAAATAAATACAATATGTGGGGTTTTTTTGTTACTTAAGCCCAAATGAACCAAGAAACGCTAATTAAATGATTTTATATGTTTATTCACTTTTGCGCCTGTTTCTGTTTCAGTTCCTAACGCAAAGCGCGCATACAAGTGACGAGTCGTTTGAACGAGCCGACTCTTTTTAGTGAACGTAGAGAGTCGACTCCCGTATGAGAGCTTTTTTTTTGCTACTCATCTGCTCTAAACTTTCATTAAAATAGCTGGACTTTTAAACAATTATCTCGATAATTGCCTCGCTAAATACAGTAGAATCTTCAACAAAAGGAACAGGCACAGAATTATTAACGAACGCGTTTTTGAACGCACACACGACACATTGCTGTTTAAAAACATAAAAACAATGCACAGTCATGTCATTTTGTTATTTAGAATGAAGAGTGCGATTTCGTTTATGGGTAGGCAAGTATCATTGGTCAAAATATTTAAAATACGTCTGTTTCGTAAAGGAAAGAGTCGTTATGGAGCCGAATGAGTCGGCTCTTATTGGTGAGTCGAGCCAAATTATCTGACTCCCTGAAAAGAGCCGAAATTCTCATCAGCAGCACTTATGAGGTGAAGTAGGCGGTTGAGAGATAAGCGCATGCGCACTGCGTCTCACCGGCAGTTTGAAACTATGGCGGCGACGCAGTGTTTATCAATAACAGAGCAGTGGATACGGGAAAAGCTAAACCTTGAACACCAGTGTTTAGGTGAGTATGTTTTAGAATACGTGTTATAAATATTGAATACGTCTTATAAATATTCTACAAGGACATATCAGAATAGAGCAGCACTCATTTCAACTCACTTAAGTCTTGTTTATCCTATTAGCTTAGCGTGTGGTGCTAATTTCTTCCTTTATTATTATTTTTAACTCATTCACACTCAGCGGATGTGCGATCACTGCGCCTGCCAGGAACATATGAAACAGGAAAAATAGGCCATTTGGGACTTGCTCTGAAGAACTTTGTTCGCTTGAAAAGTCTGGACTTATCTCATAACGCCCTCGTTTCTGTAGAGGTTAGTTTCCTAATGATTTTATAATGTTTAATAGTGTTGTTTAGTGTTATTTTTCCAGAAGGAGATGTTTCTTTAATGGTTATGGAAGGAGTCTCCAGTGTCAGTGCTTTGTAACCGTAAGTTTTCCAGCATGGGAAAGTCTCCAGTGCTTACTGGTTTCTCTGGAACATAATCAACTCTGGGCCACTTCAGTAACTCCTTGTTGGGTTGTGTAACCACCCCATTGTTGATTATTTTCCTATAATAGCATGTCCAATCATGGACCATATTTGCCTTTTTTTTCCCCCCAGCAGGGATCATGATTTTCAGATATTTCAATCTAATATAATTCTGTGCTGTGTGTAATTTTACTTCCTTTCCTGCACTGTTTTCCAGGGCATTCTGCATTTAAAGTTGCTTGAGAACTTGAATCTGTACTACAACAGAATCTCCTCTCTTCAGGACGTACTGTCTTTAGGAAGCCTTCAAAATCTAAAAGAGCTGGATCTGAGACTGAACCCTGTTGTGAAAAAAGATCCCTACTACCGCCTGTACTTAGTCCAGGCAATCTTGAAGCTTCGTAAACTCGGTAAATGTTTGTTACTCGGTACAGTGGACGATAGGGTTGGTTTTAGATATATGTGAATGCATGGTTTATTTGTTGTGTTCTCATCTTGACAGATGACTGTGTCGTGAGGGACAGAGAGAGAAAAGCAGCCCTCATGCACTTCTCTGCAGAGTTGGGACTCGAGTTCAGTCCGAAATCCCCACTTTGTACAGTGGAGATAAGGAACAGGTGATTACATCTTTATATTTTCAATTACTAGGCGTGTAGAGATTGATTAATTAAAATAATTCATCCATGCAGATTCAGAACAGTGTGTATTGGGAACAATTCCTCAAATAAGTTGTTCTAGATAAAGTCCATTTCTACACATGCAGCTCTTTATTACTGGTGTATTATTATGAAGGAGGTGTGGCCTCTGTGCCTGTAACAGCCAAAAGGGGTGTGGCCTCTTTGCCTTTCAGTAGCAGTCAATTATTACCGTAATTACTAGATGTTCAACTGTTCACGTCCCTGGACTCAGAATTAAATGAATTTGTGTGAGATGACGATGTTCACAACTGCAAAATTACCTTAAACTGTATGGTATGTCTTTTGTTTATTTTCAGATTAATCTTGCATTATTAAGATATTAATAATAGTCAATTATATGAATTATTACACCTTTTATTAAACATTCTCGTATACTGGAAGGATTTTGCAATTGAGACAGCCCTTAAAATGGTTGACTCCCTGATCAGTGCCCTGACTACTAAACCAGGGAGCTAGTTGAGACATATACATGGCCTCTGTGTCACTCCATCCGGAGGAGGTGTGGCCTCTTTGCTTTTTGCAAGGTTTGCTTTTTAAGAACAGTAAAGAAGTTGTGGCCACTGACTAAAATTAAACTGTTTGCATGATACTGAATCATTTTTTTTTACATTGTATCACACTGAAACAGCTCCAAATGGTATTGTCTGGAACCACTGATTAACCGTTTTATACATGTATATTGTATTGTTGTATTGTCTCAGAAACAGATAGACACCCTTATTTCCAATACCAAATTATTCTCAGCAACAAAGTAGCAGAAATTGTAAAACCATATAAATGATGACATTGTTTTCTTATGGAATGTTTTTTTTTTTCTTTCTTTTTCACAGGAGCAGCAATCCTAGGATTGCCTCGGTGAACAAGATGATGATGTCGAAGCTCATGCTCCGAGAAGGTAATGAGGAAACGGTACTAAATCACGACTTTGACAGGAACAGGAACATACTGACACAAGACGCTCACGCTGAAGAGAACAGCAAACCAGAGTCTACTCTTTTACAAGGTTGCCTAAGTGACTTCAGTGTAAATATTTCACATTTACAAGGGAAAAATATTAAATATTGAATATTATTTTGATGTGGTTTTCCACTCTTTTTTTTTTTTTTTTTTTTCCTCTTCTTTTTTTTTTTCTCTTCAGAAAATCCCTCTGAACTTCTAAATCTACTCGGTGGTTATGATTCAGGATTGCTGTCGTCACAGAAACAGGTGCATCTCGTTTTAATTGTGTGACAATTTGGTGCGGAATCATTTCAGAGTCATTAAGTGATTATTGTTCATTCCTCTATTTAGGAATTTCAATCCAAACTTAGGAAATTTCATAAAACTGGTGAGTGTAATTCATACCCTGTTTAAAAGTCTGTGGGTCCACAAGAGGGCGCCATTTCTCTTCTTCTGTCAGAACACTCTATTTAGATATTTGGTGGTGGTTTGGCTCTAAACAGTGGTGTCTCAGAATATTGGCTCAAATGATGTTCTTCCTCGTAGTTTGGGTTTGAAACCTTGAAACCAAAATGCACCATGTTGTACAGTTTCTTAAATATAAGTAAAAGTTAACTGATACTTTTGCAACCACCAGAGACTCGCTACACAGTTGGAGTGCAGCCATCGAAGGATGCTCCCAGAGTCACCTTCGTTGAACCACCTGTAAAAAGATGCACTTCTCGTAACCTCACACCCATCAGAACACAGGCAGAAGGTTATTTCACGCCACATCCCAGCAACAAAAATCCTTCTTCACAAGGTATTTATGTTTGGGATTGAATTTGGGATTTGGGCAGTGGTAACTCAGTGGTTAAGATAGTGTATTAAATATGTCTTTTTTTTGCAAGGTCACATGAGCCAGATGAGTTTTATGTGTGTGATAGATTCAGGAAAGATGTTGGATAATTAATGATAATTACTCTCTCTTAATATTCTCTTAAAGGAGATGATCAGCCAGGCTATTTGCTAAAAGATTACTCTGAGAGGAAACTGCACCCACCTAGACTAACATACCGAAGCTCTGATGATGGAGAACCCGAAGGATGTTCACGTGCACCCGAGAGAGCCAGAAAACCCTGTAAGGTGAGAGAGCATTCATTAAGCAAGCATATTTATGAGCACTGCTTTTTAGCAAGTCTTGTGCTTAAGCGTGGTCTCAGGCATAAGGTCAGGCCACGCTGGATTTCTATTTCTATTGGAAATGTTATTATATTATTTAAAAACAATTAATGCTAAGTTTAATGCCAACCAGGATTGCAGTAGGGGACTGCTAGTTTAACAAGTAACGCTCTTTTGTGTACAGGGAGCGTATAGGAAACCGATGGAGTTGCTTCTCAGTTTGGTGGATGAGTACTGGTCTGGTGAGATGAAGGATCACAGTACCAAGCACTTTTTCAGTGAGTGAAAATCCTCTATGCAGCATTCATACACGTATTACAAGCAGTAATGTACACACAGTGATATTTCATGTATGCACTTCTGCGCTATGAGGGTGTGTCTCTTCTGGGATAATATGATGTGCACAATATGTCTTGGAAACAATGGATATAAAAAGTCTACACACCCCTGTTAAAAAAAATCATGTCAGAACTTTTTCCACCCTCGATGTAAAATTACAACATAAAACAGGTGTTTTCAATCAGTGGGATAACAATCAGGTGTGAGTGAGCGTCCTGGTTTATTTAAGGAACAGGGATCTATCAAAGTCTGATCTTGTTTGTGGATGTATATCATGGCATGAACAAAGGAGATTTCTGAGGACCTCAGATGCTCATCAGGCTGGAAAAGGTTACAAAACCATCTCTAAAGAGTTTGGACTCCACCAATCCACAGTCAGACATATTGTGTACAAATTGAGGAGTTTCAAGACCATTGTTACCCTCACCAGGAGTGGTCGACCAACAAAGATCACTCCAAGAGCAAGACGTGTAATAGTTTACAAGGTCATAAAGGAACCCTGGGTAACTAATCTAAGCAACTAAAGGCCTCTCTCACATTGGATAATGTTAATGTTCATGAGTTCACCATCAGGAGAACACTGAACAACAATGGTGTGCATGACAGGGCTGCAAGGAGAAAACCCACTGCTCTCCAAAAAGAACATTGCTGCCCTTCTGCATTTTGCTAACAATCACGTGGACCAGCCCGAAGGTTATTGGAAAAATATTTTGTGGACGGACGAGACCAAATTAGAACATTTTGGTTTAAATGAGAATTGTTATGTTTGGAGAAAGGAAAACACTGCATACCAGTACAAGAACCTTATCTCATCTGTGAAACATGGTGGTGGTAGTGTCATGGTTTGGGCCTGATTTGCTGCATCTGGGCCAGGATGACTTGCCATCAATGATGGAACAATGAATTCTGAATTATACCAGTGAACTCTAAAGGAAAATATCAGGACATCTGTTTATGATCTGAATCCCAAGAGAAAGTGGGTTATGCAGCAAGACAACGACCCTAAACACACAAGTCGTTCTACCTAATAACGGTTAAAGAAGAATAAAGTTAATGTTTTGGAATGGCCAAGTCAAAGTCCTGATCTTAATCCAATAGAAATGTTGTGGAAGGACCTGAAGCAAGCAGTTCATGTGAGGAAACACACCAACATCTCAGAGTTGAAGCTGTTTTGTACTGAGGAACGGGCTAAAATTCCTCCAAGCCGATGTGCAGGACTGATCAACAGTTACCGCAAATGTTTAGCTGCAGTTATTGCTGCACAAGGGGGTCACACCAGATACTGAAAGCAAAGGTTTACATACTTTTGCCACTCATTTTCCTCAGTAAATAAAATACCAAGTATAATATTTTTTTCTCATTTGTTTAATTGGGTTCTCTTTATCTACTTTTAGGACTCGTGTGAAAATGATGTTTTAGGTCATTTTTATGCAGACATAGAGAAAATTCTAAAGGGTTCACAAACTTTCAAGCACCACTGTATATATGGTACATTTAGTGACTTAATATGATAAGATATACAATATGATTGTTTAATGCTTTTTCAGTGCCCAAAGTTTAAAAAACAGTAAGTGTTTTTCTCCCCTAATACCATGTCCTAAATCTGGCTACTGGAGTGCTGGATGTCTCTTTTCTCACTGGTTCATGAACCAGGAGATTCAGTTTCAACCAGATTTAAGTTGCCATGGATCATGGAGCTTCTTTTTTTTTGTTGTTGTTGTTGTATTTATTTATTTAAAAAAAAAAATGCATCAGAACTTTTTGTTTTGGAGTAGAGAGAGCTTTTAATCTTGAAAATCACACTGCTGCTTTAAGCCATAAACGTTGTTCATATTAGAGTAATATATGTAGTAGAATTACCAGTGCTCAGAGTTCAGTCTTAACTTCTTATACCGGCACTTTTCTGTCAGTGAAAATGTGATTTACACTCACAGGGTTAGTTGATGACTGTGGTTTAAGTGGTAAAACTTTGGATGCAAAAAATAATAATAATAATAATAATGTGCACTGCATCAGATTACAAAAACATGACTAGTAAAACAATGGTTAACAACCAGATCCATTCAGTCACCATCACCAGATACATGCTGCTGTGAAATTGGTGCAAATCTTTACACCCCTTAGTGTGTGGACCCATTCGAGAGAGACTAGGCAAGATAATGATGCACCTACATGGTGTTTGTGGTTGGTTTGTTTTCCCCTTCTGTGTAGTGCACGCTGTGCGGATCCTCTGTATGATGGAACAGGAAGTTATGAACGGGGAAAGCGAGATGGATGCTCTGAGAGAGAAGATCCAAACACTGAACGACCAGATAGACCTACGGAATAGAGAACATCATTCGGAGATGCGGAGGCTTTCCGAGCAGCTAAAGCAGGCACACGGCAGCATCGTAAGTCTGTGCCAGTGGTCCGAATCATTTTCACTCACAAATCAGTCAGAATGAATCATACTGAAGATGATTCAGACTCCATTTGAAGCATTGTAAGAACTCAGTATTTCATTTTTGTGTGGTATTATGTTAAAAGTGTGATGCTTTGGTGTAGTTGTAAAAATATCTCTTATGTGTAAATCTTAAGTGTGTGTGTGTGTGTGTGTGTGTGTGTGTGTGCCTGTGTGTGTTTTAAAATATTTTTTAACAGGAGCATCTTGATCAGGAGTTGAGGAGTGTTTTGGAGGAAAATGTGTCTTTGCAGAAACAGCTGATCAGATTAGAGCAGCAGCTCCTCTCCGATAAGCTGAGGGAAATGCCAAATGCACAACGCTGAGAAGATCTCATAAACCGTGATTAGTTTAGCCAGCTACTCCAAACATATCTCATACAGATCAGAACGAGTTTTAAAAACTCATATCCTTTCTAAAATTCTCCAAAATGTGTACTAGTCTTTATTTCTACAGAACTGTAGAAATAAAGTTTCTTTATTGGTGGATTAGTTATATGAGCAAGAAAGGTTTTAACTCATTTGTTTTGTGAAGTTCATGCGAACCCTGCCTTTCTCTCTCTCTCTCTCACACACACACACACACACACACACACACACACACACTTCTTGAGCAGATCTGATTAAATGATGTCATTCACACTTGGCCAAAATTAGACCCTATATCAGATGTTTCTCTTGCTTAATTTGTCCAAAGGCTGACGGAAACTAAAACGGCCTTGTACGCAGTATACAGAAGTAAACTAATGATCTCTTATTGTAAAGTCAGTTGGGGATAATTAATTAATTAGGAACAAACATGCTAAAACTATCAGAAAAACAGTGAATGTATAAAAGCAATATAAAACCTTTTAAAGACAAACTGCCATTTCACTCATTTTATACACCACTTATTTTTAAATACCAAACTATTTTTTTTTTTTTCAGGTAAGGAATCAAATAGTTTTATGCACTGCTCATTTAAGCATTGCTTTTAAATTTGATCAGGTGCACAAACGTAATGAGACGGCAAAAACCCTTTTTTTTATTTTTATTTTTTTTAATTATTTTTTTAAATTCAGAACAATGCTACAACACACGGACAAGTTAAAGGTCTGTTGAATATTACCTCAAACACATAACATGCAACAGGGCACTGTAACACATAGAAAAATAATTATATGAAAAATAAGACAACATTTTTGTTCCTCGAAAACGGTGGGTTTACAGTATTTGGCGTCAAAGCACACAAAACAGCAACCATTTGTTAAAACACAATATTTCAAACTTGCTCTTTTGAATTAAATATGAGTCACTTTCCAAGCAGGACCTAACAGGAACAGTGTGACACTACACTGGAAAAATAGATGTTCTGTAGAAGAATATGTCTATACATGCTGTAATCTTCCTTCTGAGAAACCTGCTGCATATTTTTGCCCTGTGTTGCTCAATTCAAACCCTGTGCTAACCATCTCATCCAATATTTTCAAAGAGAATGGTATTAAATACCATATATCACTGCATCAGCAGTGCAAATATTTAATTATCTGCATTGGAAAGCTGCTAGTATGTTGATTTATAAATAATAGAGATTTACCCTATCGCATGTTTCAGGATATTCTTTGTCAGGATAACAATATCTGGTTTCTATATCAAGGTTGAGTACCACACCTGTATGTGATGATGGAACATTTTAAAAGGGAATCCTATGACCTTGGGGACCATTCAAGGTTATTTTGTGTTATTTGGCTAAAATGCAAACATTGTAAACATTGCTCATTAGACTGGAAAAATTGCATGTTATGAAAGTAAAAAAAAAAAAGTTTTAAAAGCTTTTTAAGCGATTTAATTCGGAAAACATTGTAATTATTACTACGAGTATTAACCAGACTTTACAAATATTACTGAAATACATGTCTATATTTATGAATGATTTAGTTCCTGATCATGGAAGCTGTTCTCTTAGTTAAACTTGGGTTTTGGAATGAGACGATAATCATTAAGATGATATATCGTGTTCTTCAACCCAATATCAGCCAACCCAATGTTAGCTTCCAGGCTGCATGTTTGGGCCGCATCTGAAGTCCCAGGATACGGTCTGTCCTCTTTGGAAGGCAGAATAAGAGACCCGTGACAGGGGTCTCTATATAAAAGAGGGAGGAGCTTAATATGAATTTCATCAGACGATCACAAACATCACATGAAATGACCGCTAAAGTTTGTACTTAGAAAAGTTTTAAAGGTATTGTACACTACATGTACTTTTATTTAGTTGTGGCGATGCCATATGCTAAAGTTTGTGACTGGCTGATTAAATTTAACTTGTGCTCATAAACAGTGCTAAAAGATCAATTGTAATGATATAAAAATGTATTGTCAGCACATGTCTGAGCTGATCAGTAAGTGATGATGGTTGTGCATAGTAATATAGATAGTAAATTGTGCTAAGACAGTGTTATCATATCATAAACCAATCATATGATCCACTCGTGACTTCCTGCTGTCTAATCTCAGTGCTTTTTTTTTTTTTTAATGTGACCGGTGTCAACAGAGAAGAAAATTGTGTATCAGCCAGTGTATCATGTTATGCCATCAAGCGTTAGCATAAAAACACAATTATAAACACTATTAATATTTTCGACCCTATATAATGGACAGAAACATTAACAATATTTTATATATATATATATAAATAAATAAAATGTAGACCACGAATGGTGATGCAACAACCGAGCAGAGCGTACGAGCCGTCAAATTCTGTGACTATTTAAAGACTTAAAAACACAGATTCACAATCTAATATCAGTAGGCATCAGCTCATGGATTCTGAATAGGGCACACTAGGCTTATACCAAAAAATTTTTTATGTAAAACAAAACTGTACAAGTCTAATCTGATCACAGGTAAAGATGCACCATAAAAACCACAAGTATAAAGGGCAGTATTAAACATTGTGAAAGAACTAAAAAGCTAAATTGAAAACATTGTTTTTATATTCTATGCCAGATAGTAAAGAAGTCACAAATAATGATGTCTAATAACAAAAACAATTCCTACTTATAGAAAATGAGGTCTGATCAAAAAGTCCTAAGACGACATGGAGAATTCTCATTTCTAATTGGGTACACAAGGAGTTTTTCGGTATCCACCAAAAAAAAAACAAAACAAAAAAAAAAAACACATTGATATGCATTGTTAATTTATAATTATTATTATTAAATATATAAAAAATTTATAACAATCACAAAAAATCGCCGAAATCCTGTACGGACTGCCTTTTCTCTTCGTGGTTAATAATTATAGTATTGATCTGATATGTATCAATGCACTGATCTCATTAAAACCAATGGCATGTGGTACGTTTTTGATGGGTACCTAAAATCCTTGAGAGAGTAGCCTAATGTAGATCTGTTTAAAACCAGTTCCAGGTATAATGCTGGGATGTAACCACGATGATAGCCTTAAAGAATGGCTTGGCTAAACTATATCTCTCTGCACTGTTTCATTTTCACAGAAAATCACATGTAACATGTTGGTCCATTTTTCTGACCATTTCTGACCTATGGCTCTTTCCTGGAAGACCTTCCAGACAGAGCAGTTTGCTGCCTCCATACTGCTATCTGTAACAGATAAGACTTAGAACTTTTTGACTAGACCTCGTATGTGCTATCGTATACATTCTGTCAAACGTTTTCCATCGGTTTAGTGTTTTCCTTCATCTTCATGTCATCATTCACAACTCCTTAATATTTTTGTGTACTCCACTCTGTTCTGCCCTTCTGAAATTTCAGAGTATGATGATAATCTTCATTCTTGATGAGGAATGTACCAGCCGGCTGCATCTCTTGTCTGTCGATGTAAACATTGTTCCAGTTCTCCAACAGAGCAGGAAACGGAAATCTCTTTCACAGAAAAAAAAAAAGATGCTTATAAACAAACAGAAATAGCAAATATGATTCTGTTGTGCTTT
Organism: Stegophilus panzeri; assembly: GCA_024331685.1. Lineage (NCBI taxonomy): Eukaryota > Metazoa > Chordata > Actinopteri > Siluriformes > Trichomycteridae > Stegophilus > Stegophilus panzeri. The sequence goes on along the minus strand of JANDJT010000131.1, from coordinate 16,937,538 downwards.
ACGCTTTTCCCCCTGCCTTGTCTGTTGATGGAACGGGGTTGCGGGGGGGTTAGCGAGAGATTTCACATGGGTTTTTGTTGTGGTTTGCCCTGGACTTTCTTTTCGTACGAGCCTGCATGTTTGTAGCCAGAGACGTAGCCGGATGTGTCGACCATGTCAACGCGGCCCGCTTTGCCTTTCCCGCGGCCTGTCTGGTCGAAACGCTCCTTATGAGAACCTGTGAACTTGGTGGTGTCGGTCAGACGGGATACGGTGGGCGATGCCACAGCTCTCTGAGCAGCCAAAGAAAAATAGATTAATCATCATGATCATATCACATAGTTATGAGTTTGTGATTATCGACTTGCTTCCTGGTAAAATTCAGTGTTTTGTGTTCTTTCTGTACCTTGCTAAACCTATACAGTTAGTTATATGACCATCCCTTTAAAGCAGTTCCTTTGTTTTGATAGTTTATACTTTCCTTATCACTAAAAGTCTGAATACAAATGTTGTTCCCACTTTGCAAAACCATAACGATGAGCTGCACACACACACACACACGATATTTCAGATGGTTGTACAATTTTGTTTTGAGTTTCTAATGATAACTCTGTTCTGTTATGTGGCTGTGATTACCGTAACTCCAGATATAATTGGCGACTTCCCTTCAATCATCTTGAAGACCTCCTCTGCTGCTTCGTCGCTGGTTTTATCTTTGAAGCGCTTCCTGGCCAACTCAGAAAGAGCCTCCTTGAACTGGCTGTACGTGATGGTGCGGGCGGACTTGTTCCTACAAAATGATGTGGAAAATATAGAGTAACAAAATTGACTGCGTTATTACACACAGATGCACAAGAAAGAAATACGAGCAGATGCATTTAAGTTAGCTTTTATTCCTTTGGATTTCCATCATACTGATTTGCTAGCTTTTTTTAAACAGCTTTAATTTAGCTCATTTTAAGAGCAATATTGTTGCAAAATTTTGGGTAAAGTGTCTTTTTTTAACAATTCAGAGAAAATCTCCCACTGTGCTTTTAAAGCCTGTATTCATTCATAATAATATATTATTTGTATTAGTGTTATAGTATTAATATATACAAGAACAACAGCTGTTCACGTGGGTCCTTTAACTTCTCAAACAGTAAACATCTCAGTCAGACTATTGACTTTTTTCCCTTAAAAAGGAGGATAGCACCTTGGTCATAAAAAATAGTGGTCCAGTGAAGAAGGAACACATTTAAACCAGCCAACAATTCCACATGATACCATTTAGAGCTATGTTGATAAAACGCTGACAAGACTGACAAGCTTAGAGGCCACACCTCCTTCACTGAGACTGACAGACACAGAGGCCACACCTCCTTCACTGGGACTGACAGACACAGAGACCACACCTCCTTCACTGGGACTGACAGACAGAGGCCACACCTCCTTCACTGGGTCTGACAGACACAGAGGCCACACCTCCTTCACTGGGACTGACAGACAGAGGCCACACCACCTTCACTTGGACTGACAGACACAGAGGCCACACCTCCTTCACTGGGACTGACAGACACAGAGGCAACACCTCCTTCACTGGGACTGACAGACACAGAGGCCACACCTCCTTCACTTGGACTGACAGACACAGAGGCCACACCTCCTTCACTGGGACTGACAGACACAGAGGCCGCACCTCCTTCACTGGGACTGACAGACACAGAGGCCACACCTCCTTCACTGGGACTGACAGACACAGAGGCCGCACCTCCTTCACTGGGACT